>SNQJ01S0021398.1:12263-45771 GCA_010110895.2 Picea sitchensis | reverse complement strand
TTTTGCAAATCTAAGTGGTCAATACTAAAACCATAATTATAAATTCCCTCTATCCTTAATTAAAATTCAATCCAACGAATCTAAAATTTGCAATCCATTCCTTACTTACCAATCAAATTTTAATCTTTAACACAACCTAATCAATCAAGTCTATGTTAATCCAAATTCTCTACCCAACTAGACATTAACTTAAATAACAACATTTACAATCTTAAAGTAGAATTCTATCATTATAACATGTATGAACAATTAAATCTCGGCATGTAGTCTAGTTATATTGATCGAACTAACAATACTATCTATCTAATAATATCAGAAGGAAACTACTAAATATTAGTAGGTCTAGAGAAATTCATCGAGGAAATTAACATAGCGGTTACTTAACAATTAATATAGAAATAACAAGGAAATTACATGACCATTAATATGAAAATTAAAAGCACACTAACAAGGTAGTTTACATGATTGTTGTCATAACAAGTAATACAACAATAGGAAGACATTTAAGGTGTTAGTTAACTTTTAACTCGCTGTGTCATTTAATCCAAAGAATGAATATGTTGGTCATTTACATTGTTGTAGCAATTGTTTTGGAAATTAATATGACCATTACATAACAATGAATCTAGCAATAGTAAGGCATTTAACTAATTGTTATCCATTTAATTCGTTGTGGAAAAATTAGTAAAAATGTAGTGCCCACATGGTGGTCAATCGTTCCCAGTTGACAACAACTCAAAAATTAAAGGCAAACGTATCCAATCAACATCAACGCAGTCCATCACTCAAGGGAAACTGCAGTCACAGTTTGAAGGAGAAATCGTGGTAATTACTACAAGTCAGTTATGAATTGAATAGAAAAAAAAGGGTGGGCAAATTCAACATGCACACAATGAATTTTTATTTACCAAAACCGTGGTCATTCCGACAAGTGAATTTAAGATTTAAAAGGCTAAATTCATGGGTGATTTCTACAACAACTCAGTCCATCGTTGGAAATAAAAAACGTGGGCATTTGAAATGAAAATCTTAGTCTCATTTGAAAGCAAAAACATTGGCATTTAAAAGAACAAACTCAGTCTCATTTGAAAGAAAAAGTGTGGGCATTTAAAACAACAAACTTAGTCCCATTTGAAAGAAAAAACGTGGGCATTTAAAACAGTAAACTTAGTCTCATATGAAAGAAAAAACATGGGCAATTAAAACAACAATCTCGGTCTCATTTGAAGGCAAAACGTGGGCATTTAAAACAACAAACTTAGTCTCATTTGAAAGAAAAAACATGGACAATTTTAAATGACAATCTCTATCTCATTTGGAAGCAAAATGTGGGCATTTAAGATGACAATCTCTGGCAACATTTAAAAGAAAAACTTTTTTATATTTCCAGGATACCAATACCAAATGCAAACATGAATCAATTTGTTTTTCCATTGCCTAAATACCAATAGAAAATGCAAACATGAATCAATTCATTTTTCCATTGCCAGAATACAAATAGAAAATGCAGACATGAATCAATTTGGTTTTGCATTTCCAGAATACCAATACAAAATGAAAACATGAATCAATTCATTTTTTCATTTCCAGAATACAAATACAAAATGGAGACATGAATCAATTCGTTTTTCCATTTCCATAATACGAATATAAATTGCAGACAACAGTAAGAGAATCGAAAGGATCCAATCATCCAAGGACAACAATAGAGGTAGATTGTTGATAGGTTCTTCCTTTTCTCATCATCCTCGTACATAAAGGCAAGGTGTTGAGATCCATAGGTATATTAACGCCGAAGCGACGATCATAAATCAGTCTCCTAGCCAACTTCCCAGGCGAGGACTGATGAGCTAGGGATGATAGGCAAAACCACCACAATGGTCACAATCAAACAGCACAAGGAGGTCAATACATGTGGGAAAAAGAAGGCCATGGGAGTCAATCAATCATCGAGCTAGGCTATGAAAGAAATCCATTCATCAATATAGAAAATAAGTTTACTTACTCCATTAAACATCCATATCCAAGCATAAATCCTACAACAATCTATCATACAAAAATGAAGAGAGAGTATCGTTGCTTAATTTCCCACTCTGAGTAATGTCCCGCATGCTCCGTGCAACTCCCGCTTGCTGACCAACAAGACTTCACCGGTACTTCCCATCCAATGCTAGGGGTACTCTTCTACCCCCTTATCCTCCCGAGCCACAAAGGGGCCACACACATTATCCAGAGATTCAACTAGCTCCCCACTCACCTCGCAAGGCCGAGCTACCACTCCTCACTGAGATGGGTATCCAAAATCCCATAAGCTAAGTCATTCAAGTAGAGATTCTTGCAGTGTAACGTTACACAAACATAAGATATCCTTCATCCTTCTCCTCCCTTCATTATATAGAGTTTTGAAGTCCCTTACTTTCCTAAAATCTCATTTAATTAAGTTTTTAAAAATTAAATCCTAAAAATTCTTCCCCGTACAACTGTCTCCCATCCCCTTCATTCCTCCACAAATTAATTAATTTAATTAGTTAATTTCCCTTATTTCCCTCACCCACCTAGAGTCACTCCTAGAATCTCTCCTAGGTTTCCCCGAATTCTCTTACAGGTTTTAATGACTTTCCCCATTATCAATTTGCTAGTTCAGTTTTAAATTAGAAAGTTCTTAATGGTAGATACCTTACTAAGTTTGACTTTATTCTTTTTCCCTTGGGTTTCCCTTTTCTTATTATGTTTCCCTCTTTTCCTAGTTTCCTAAACATTTTATATTTCCCTCTTTCCCCTTTTCATTTAGGACTCAAATTGGCAGGTGTAGAAATTAACCCCCTTTTTCTTTTTTCCCTTTTTAGTTAATAATTTTAAATTATCATAAATAATAAAACAATTATTTCCCTTTTTTTTTAATTTTTACCCTAACAGATTTTTATGAATCATTTAAATTTCTTACCCACTTATTATTACAAGATTTAACGAAGAGTATAATTATTATTTACGTTTTTTTTTTTTAAAGATAGATAAAATTTTACCACTAGCATAATTTAGATTTAGACCTTAAATTTTTGTACTGTGCGACATTTTATTAGGGAATTTGTTTTTAAAAATTCTTAACATGTTATTCGTCCTAAGGCCATCTAGGTTCATTCATTTATCATTAAAAATGCGGCATGCCCTTCAGGACGCACTAGGTTCTCCAAGGGTGCCACTCGCCTTAATTTGTTTCCCTTGCGCAATGTGCCCTTCAGGACACACTACGTGCTCCAAGGGTGCCACTTGCCTCTTTCCATTTTTCTTGTGCGACGTGCCCTTCAGGATGCACCACGTTCTCCAAGGGTGCCACTCACCTCTTTACTGACTTGGTAGACATCAAAAACCATTGGAATTAATACTCTGTCAGGTGAACTTGTGGGAGACTAAGGGCCTCTAAGGAATAAGGTCCCCACCTTATTTCGGGCCCCTTAGAATCATCGTGAGCGACTGTCGCAATCCTCCCTCACATCATTGTGGGTCCTCTCGAACTAGGTAAATGTTAACCTACAATTCGAGCCACAATGGGAGTGCTAGTAGGTTGTGGCAGGGCTATTGTCCACACCTCTCCCTCAACATCTCTGGTAGTTGTGCATTACCTCTTTACTCCACATGTGAGTTTGTTCGACAAGCTATCATCAACCTGCATCATCAATGAATCATGTCAGAATATATCCATATAATTTCATCTAATTAGATGCACTAATATCATAGTACAACAATCAAACCCCAATGGTACATTCCTCGACTCGATACGGAGTCCAAGGGGTTCCATCAATTCCTCTGCATCGTCGAGGTCCAAAATCCTGCACACTAAGTAAAACCGAGTCAATAGCACCTCTCTATGTCGGAGTAGTAAAACAACATGTCATCAACCCATAAAACCTCATAATCAAAATCAAATGTTTTAATAGCATAATAATCCAGATCATTTGCGAGCAAGTGTCCTGTGACATCCCCCCAAAACAAATTTTTTTATGTGCTGGAAATTTATTTCCGTTTTTTGCAAATTCAAATCTAGAATTTTTTTTCCATTTATGGCAATTTCGAATTTCGAATTTAATAATTGTAATTAATTATTGTGACTGTTGGATAGAGATCTGTTTGGACCCAACTAACTATTTGACTATGACACTTGTATCACAACAGAATAACTATATTAACTGCAGGAGGACAAATGGAACAACCATGTTAAAATCAACTGACCATGACTCCATGAGTGGGGAACAAGTTGGAACTACCCCTACGATGATGATTACAAGTGGAAAATCAGAGATTTGGCCATTGGCAGCCCCTGAAAATCAGGGATTAAGAAAAGCTACAAAAATCCCCAAAGGAGGGAAAAGACCTGGGCAAAAATGGATAAATAGCATATGCGAGGAGGCAGGATGCTGCCAAGTATGTGGGGAAAGGATTCCTTAGCTCTCTTGTTGTTATGAACACTGCGGATTGAGTGTGAGGCAAGAGGGGATTGCTAAAATAGGATTGTCTTGTTGTTATGAACACTATTGAGTAAGTGTGAGGCAAGAGGAGAACTGTTGGAATTGAAGGACACTGTTGAGGAGGAGTTTCCAAGTTCGCCCTCATGGATGCATGGTCAGGCTAGGGGGTGAATCAGGCAAGTGGATTTGGCTACCCTATTCCATGGTTGGGAGGAATGTGGTTGTTCCCTTTGTCTTCCCACGGATTGGATTCAGATATGTTGATCCATCCATTTTTATTATGAATGGCTATATTTTCATCCGATGTCATGTATCCTGTAAATCTGAACTAGAATAGTTTTCATTCTCTATTGAATGATTTGATATCTGATGCATTGTATTTGATTAAAAAATAGAAATGCAACGATTCATCTTCTTTGTTTATGTTCGTTATGAGAAATTTATGGGAAGAAAATCCATATATATATATAGTTGTAATGCATTTGCTGGACTGTTCATATCTATCTGTCGAAGTAGAGTTATTGGTAATGGAAGATGAAGTCTGTTTGTAGTGTTACTTTGTCTGTTTTCATGAAGTTAGGAATAAACATCCAAACTTTGGAAAATTGTTCCTCGTGTGAATAAAATGTTGGATGGATGCACCTGTAGTTTATATTCCTATAAGTACTTAAGGAAAGGAGGAGATTAACGTCAATAGGCAGGTCCTCTCGGTAGTTAAATCACCTGAAAACCAAACTCCGATCCCTCAGAACATCAAATTATAATTACTAAACTCTAATGGAATGATATTATTAACTATGTATTTTCATAGACACACACATCTAGTAATGATGACATTTAATGCATTGATTTAAAAGAGGCTCTGAGTGGATATTATAGAATTTACCCTATACAGAGAATTTTATCCTTTGTGTTCCTTTCTGCATGTAAATTTCCTAAGTCCTTAGGCATTTAGAATTCTGTGAAGTAAAGGTATATTATATCCTTCTACACCCTCAGTCCCCTAGAAACAAAAGTAAGATTTTCTCCCAAAAAAATGAAGTTTGAGAATACCCACAAAGGTTAAAGATCAAGGAGTGATGAAACTAGTGTGAAGAGTTACAATAGGAGCTCTCTCTCTCTTTGCGTTTGTTTTTATTTCCTTAACTTTTTGATAGGAACACTTAGTCCAAATTCCCTTTCACCTTTCAAAGGTTCATGCATATTGATGTATGGATTCTGAACTCACGAAGTTCCGAATCTCGAAACCCTGAAGCTTCCACTTTTCGCTTTTTGGTTTTTCTTTTTCTTTTGTGTTTATGCACCATGTGTTCATAAATCTCGAAATCCCAAAGTATTGGGTCCCACTTTACCTTTTCAAAACCTCGGGAAATGTCTTGTGTGGTTTTTGACAATTGAAACCCCGAAACCCTGAGTTATGAAATCTCGAAGTAGTGGGTCCCACTTTCCCTTTTCAGAA
Organism: Picea sitchensis; assembly: GCA_010110895.2. NCBI lineage: Eukaryota > Viridiplantae > Streptophyta > Pinopsida > Pinales > Pinaceae > Picea > Picea sitchensis. The sequence goes on along the minus strand of SNQJ01S0021398.1, from coordinate 39,849 downwards.
CCTCGGGAAATGTCTTGCGCAGTTGTTGACATTTGAAACCCCGAAACCTAGAGTTCCGAAATCCTGAACTAGCGGGTCCCACTTTACCTTTTCGGAACCTCGGGAAATTTCTTGCGCAGTTGTTGACACTTGAAACCCCGAAACCCCGAGCTCCAAAATCCCAACATTATAGGTCCCGCCTTTCCTCTTTTTCACTTTTCATGATTTCGGAAGTTCTGGTGTGTAAAGGCTTGGCATCTGAAGTCACGGGATTCCAAATCCCAAAATCTCGAAGGGGGTCCCACCTTTCCTTTTTTTCACCTTTTGCGATTTCAGGAGTTCTGGGGTGTAGAGGTTAGGCTTTGAATTCACGAAACTCCGAACCCCTAAGCCATGAAAGGCGGGTCCCACTCGTCCCTTTTCTATTTTCGCAAGTTGTTGTGAGTTGATGTTCGAGTATTGAAACTTGAGAAGTCTAAAACCTTGAAAACCTCGAAATGCAGGTCCCACCTGTTCCTTTCACATTTCAGAGGTTCCTCATCCAACAGTTTCTACCCTCCAAAGATTTGGAGGGATCATCCTTAACATCAACGTATAACTTTATGATCCAACGGTTCATGGGATTTCGGTACTTTCCCGATGAATTTTCCACCATCTGTTCCTCTAAAGACATCTGATCATTACCCTCCTGAGTTTTGATAGATCATCCTTAACTTCCACACAGATCTATGGGATCTAACGATCCACTGGATTTCGGTCCTTTTCCCGACAATTTTATCACCATTTGTTCTCCTAAAGATATATGGCGAGGAAGATTTGGCATTTTTCCACTAGATCTCAACCCCTATGAGACGATGTTGCTCTCAGCCTCGCTCTAAACACTTCAGGGTGATATCCTTTTCTCTCTCTGAACAACAGAGGCTCCTTCGAGCTAAGTTCGTATTTCCCTCTTACTTTGAGTATGCTGGAAGGGTGCAGGGAATAAGGGAAGGAACAAAATCATGGAGGGAATTTTTCTTTTTTACCCATAGAAGCTTCTATTCGAAGTAGATTAGATGGGTGTAATAATACCCTTACGGTCAGAATTGAATCATTCCTGGTTTTTTTTACATTATAAGCTTAAAACAAGATTGATTTATGCCATGGGAATACATTTTTTTTTTGGTGATTTTTGAGGTTCATTACATATGGTATCAGAGAAAAAGTTACAACACTGGGCCTGAACAGGGCCACATTCATTGCTTAGTATATATATTCCGATCTATGAGAAAACTAACAAACCTTGTGAATTGCAAACATAAAGCTTTTTTGTTTTGTGTTAAATAATGGCAGCTCAAGAAGGTGCAGAAATCAGGATGGAGGAGAATCCGCAACAAGGACCTCTTAGAGATCTAAGACAAAACAATGATGGAAGCTCACCCATGGAGGTGTTGGAAACAATGAGAAACCTTATAGTTGAACTACAGGTTTTCAAGGCCGACAATGAAAAATTAAAGAAGGAACAACAGGAACAACAAGAGATAAATTATGTCTTGCTGCATAGTATAGTAACCAAGAAAATCCTAAAAGATGATAACCATGAGGAAGAGGTCAACAAAAGGGCCTCCAAGAATTCTGGTGCGAAAACAGAAAAAGGAGACAGTTGATCTGAAGGAACACCTTTAGTTGAAGACAAAACCATACTAGACAAGAAAAGAAAACAAACAGACCACCTTGAAGGAGAATTTAAAAAGATTAAACCAACTACTTTTGATGGAGAGTCCAGGACAAGAGAAGAAGTTGAGGAATGGTTTTTGGACATCAAAAGATACTTCCAAATCTACAACTATTCCAGTAACATGAAGGTCAAAATGGGCATCTACAATCTGAAGGGAAAGGCCAGCGTTTGGTGGTAGGACCTGAAATTGGCCAAGGGCCTAAAGGAGAAACAATTGGAATGGTTCGACTTCAAGAATTATTTTAAGAAACAATACCTTTCTAAGAGCTATTATCAAAGGAAGACGAAAGAATTTTATGAATTGCAACTCAGACAAATGATGATGGATGACCTTATAAATAAATTTCTGGAACTACTAAGGTTTGTGCCATACATCCAGGAGGATAAGGTAAAAATCCAGCGATTGTTAAGTTGTTTACCACAGTCCTACAAAGACAAAATTGAGTTTGACAACCCCAAATCCTTGAGTGAGTCATTCAGGAAGGCACGAATGTGCTATGACCATTATAAATAGCAGGTAGAGTTTCCCAAGACCTGGAAGGATAAGAAGCAAGATGGAATAAACCAGTGGAAGAAGAGATACCAGCCAACTCCTTATCAGAATGCAGCAAAGGGTTTCCCAAGGAAGGATTTTCACTCCAATCATCTGACTACGCAAGGTAGTAGTAAACCGGTAAACCTTGGAATGAAGAAGTTTGGGGACAACTCCCACGATCCATTAAAGTGTTGGGAGTGTGGATAACCTCATCTAAGAAGTAATTGTCCACGTTTAATTGCAGCAAATAGAAATGTTGTTCACAATTTGCAGGAAGCCTCGACAGTGGGTGACATGGGAAGAAGTCTGCATCAGATAAATGCAGCCATAGATGGTCGACCAACTGACCACCAGTCCTTAGTGGTAGAGATTGAAGGTAAAATCCCTGACACTCGAATTTCTATTTTAATTCACTCTGGAGCTACGTTAAGTTATATTACTCCCGATGTAGTAGAGTAGAATAAACTTAAGAAACAAAAACATGAAAAACCTTGTCTTTTACAACTAGAAATACGGACTAAAATAAAAGTAGTTAACTTTATTTTTTATCTTGAGTTCAGTTTAGATGGTCAAAATATAAGGACCAATCTAAACATCCTACCACTAGGGTCTTAAGATATGATTATTGGGATGGACTGGTTGGAACAACACAAAGCAGTACTAGATTGTTATACAAAGATACTTAGCTATAAAGATAATTTTGGCACTGTTAGAACAACCTAAGGCATACCAAAACCTGTGTCAGTCAGACAAGTTTCAGCAATGCAATTCAAGAAATGTATTAGAAAGGGATGTCAAGTTTACACCATCCAAGTAACGAATCTATTAGAAAAAGAAGATAATCCCAAGTTAGAAGAATTTGTTGTCCTACATGAAGTCAGAGACATGTTTGTTGATGAGATACCAGAATTGCCTCCTAGGACAGAAATAGATTTATCCATAGACTTACTACTCAGATCAACCCCTATCTCAAAAGCACCCTATTGAATGAGTCTACCAGAACTGACAGAATTAAAAATACAATTACAGGAATTGTTGGATAAAGAGTATATCAGACCAAGTGTCTCACCATGGGGAGCACCAATCCTCTTTGTGAAAAAGAAAGACGGTACTCTAAGACTATGTATCGATTATAGACAACTGAGCAAAGTGACTATTAAGAACAAATACCCCTTACCACGAATAAATGATCTATTCGATCAAGTTGGTGGGGCCAAGATCTTCTCAAAATTGGATTTACGATCTAGATATCATCAAGTTAGGATAAAGGACCAGGACATAAACAAAACAACTTTTTGAACAAGATACAGACGCTACGAGTTTGTATTCATACCTTTCGGACTCACTAATACACCAGCCACATTTATGTGCTTGATGAACAACATTTTTATCATGTACTTAGACAAGTTCGTGGTATTATTTATCGACGATATTTTGGTCTATTATAAAACGGAGGAGGAACATGATGAACACTTACGAATAGTTCTGCAAACACTAAGAAAACACAAAATATATGCAAAATTCGACAAGTGTGATTTCTATCAAAAAGAAATACAATATTTAGGACATGTCATTTCCTCGGAAGGTATTATCGTGGACCCAGAAAAGATAAAAGCCATTATGGAATGGCCAGTACCTAAGGATGTGGCAGATATCTAGTCATTCATGGGAATCACTGGATATTATTGCAGATTTATAGAAGGGTTCTCCAAGATAGCCTACCCTATCACGTCATTACAAAAGAAAGGGACCAAGTTTAACTGGTTGCAAAAGTGTCAAGACAGTTTTAACAAGCTAAAAGAATTATTGACATCAACGCCCATCTTGAAGGTAGCAGACCCAAATAAATACTTCATAGTATGCATTGATGCAAGTAAAGAGGGGCCAAGTGGTGTTCTAACTTTGGAAGGGCACGTGATTTGTTATGAATCCCGGAAATTAAAGGAACACAAGCAAAATTATGTCAGTCATGACTTATAATTGGCAGCAGTAATACATGCCTTAAAAATGTGGTGGCACTATATCATGGGCAGAAAATTCTTACTATTGACAGATAATAGCAGAGTGAAATATCTGTTTAATCAAACAGACCTTAATGTGAGACAAGCAAGGTGGCTAGCCTTCTTGAATGAATTTGACTTCGAAGTTATACATATCAAGGGTAAGGAAAATAAAGTAGCAGATGCTTTAAGCCGTAGAATCCATCGGTTATTTGAGATAAATATCAGCAGAGCAGAAAGTGATCTGGAACAAAGCATAAGAATGATAGGTGTTAATGATGAAAATTGCACTAAGATGATGGCGAAATTGAAAAATAGTGTCACAAACTCAAATAAACCGGATATATGTATCGACAAGGAGGGACTATTAAGATTTAAAAATAGACTTTACGTACCAGATTCAGCAGAGCTAAAATTAACTATTTTAGACAAAGTGCATAAGAAACCATACTCTGGCCATCTAGGTTACCAGAAAACAATAACAGTACTTAGAAAACTATTTTACTAGCCTAATATGAAGGGAGAAACAACAGAATACTTGGCTAGGTGCCAAGATTTCCAGTAGGTTAAGGCTGAACACCAGCATCCAACCGACCTATTACTGCCATTACCAGTACCAGAATGGAAATGGGAGACCATCTCATTGGACTTTATCACAGGTTTGCCTAAAACTAAGAAACAAAATGATTATATCATGGTTGTAATTGATAAAATCAGTAAGTCTGCACACTTTATTCCTGTAAAGTCTACTTTTAAAGTTATTAACATTTCTGAAATATTCATGAAAGAAATTTTTAGACTGCATGGTATTCCTAAAATGGTGATTTCAGATAGAGAGGTAAAATTCACATGCGCTTTTTGGAAGGAATTGTTTGCAGGGCTAAATACTAATTTGAATTTCAGCACAAGTTATCATCCACAAACAGATGGACAGACTGGAAGGACAAACCAAATCATAAAATATATGCTTTGCATGTATGTAAGAACAAAACCGAACAAGTGGGAAGACTACCTACACTTGGTGGAATTTGCATATAACAATGGGTACCAAACTTCGGCTAAGTTGATCCCTTTCGAAATACTTTATGGAAAAAAGTGTACAACGCCGATTAGCTGGGATAACCCGGCTGACAGACTCATGGTTGGACCAGAGATGCTCCAAGAAATGGATAATATGGTAAAAAAAAGTACAACAAAACTTGAAAGAAGCACAGGACAAACAAAAGAGCTATGCGGATCAGAAAAGAAGACACTTGGAATTTCAAGTGGGAGACCATGTTTATTTGAAGGTAAAATCCCAAAAAAGCTCGTTGAAGTTGGGGAACTGTGCCAAGCTGGAACCCATGTTTTGTGGGCCCTTCGAGATACTAACTCAAATTGGACTCGTAGCATATCAGCTTGCACTTCCAGCTAATCTAAGAATTCATAATGTATTTCATGTTTCTATGTTAAAAAAGTATATTCATGACCCTACTCATATGATTGATTGGAAATTGGTGCAGGTGGAACCTGAGGGCAAGTTCCAAGTGGAACCGCTGTGCATTTTGGACTAGAGAGAAGTAACACTTTGGAACAGAGCCATCGCTCAAGTAAAGGTCCAATGGAAGCACTTTAGTCCTGAGGAGGTCACTTGGGAATTGGAGGGAGATTCACATAAATCTCATCCAATCCTCTTCTAGGAAAAGAATGAACACTCAGGACAGTGTTTTACTAAAGGGGGAAAGGATGTGACATACCCCAAAAATAAATATTTTTATGTGCTGGAAATTTATTTCTGTTTTTGGCAAATTCGAATCTAGAAATTTTTTGCCATTTATGGCAATTCCAAATTTTGAATTTAATAATTGTATTTAATTATTGTGATTGTTGGGCAGAGATCTGTTTGGACCCAACTAACTATTTGACTATGACACTTTTATCACAACAAAATAATTATATTAACTGCAGGAGGACAAATGGAATAGCCATGTTAAAATCAGTTGACCATGACTCCATGAGTGGAGAACAAGTTGGAACTGCCCCTGGGTTGATGATTACAAGTGGAAAATCAGAGATTTGGCCATTAGAAGCCCCTGAAAATTAGGGATTAAGAAAAGCTGTGAAAATCCCCAAAGGAGGGAAAATACCTGGGAAAAAATGGATAAATAGCATATGTGAGGAGGCAGGATGTTGCCAAGTATGAAGGGAAAGGATTCCTGAGCTCTCTTGTTGTTATGAACACTGCAAATTGAGTGTGAGGCAAGAGGGGATTGCTGAGACAAAATTGTCTTGTTGTTATGAACATTGTTGAGTAAGTGTGAGGCAAGAGGAGAATTGTTGTAATTGAAGGACACTGTTGAGAAGGAGTTTCCAAGTTCGTCCTCATGGATTCATGGTCAGGCTAGGGGGTGAATCGGGCAAGTAGATTTGGATGCTCTGTTCTACGGTTGGGAGGAACGTGGTCATTCCCTTTTTCTTCCCGTGGATTGGATTTAGATATGTTGATATATCCCTTTTTATTATGAATGGCTATATTTTCATCCAATGTCATGTATCCTGTAAATCTGAACTAGAATAGTTTCCATTCTCTGTTGAATGATTTGATATCTGATGCATTGTATTTGATTAAAAAATGGAACTGCAATGATTCCTCTTCTTTGTTTATGTTTGTTATGAGAAATTTATGGGAAGGAAATCCGTATATATATATATATATATATATAGTTGTAATTCTTCTGCTGGAATGTTCATATCTATCTACCGAAGTAGAGTTACTGGTAATGGAAGATGAAGTCTGTTTGTAGTTTTACTATGTCTGTCGTCGTGAAGTTCAGAATAAACATCCAAACTTTGGAAAATTGTTCCTCCTGTGAGTAAAATGTTGGATGGATGCACCTGTAATTTATATTCATATAACTAAATAAGGAAAGGAGGAGCTTAACGTCAATAGGGTAGGTCCTCTCTGTAGTTAAACCCCCAGAAACCCAAACTCAGATCCCTCAGAACATCAAATTATAATTACCAAACTCTGATGGAATGATATTCTTAACTATGTATTTTCATAGACGCACAGATCTAGTACTATTGACATTTAATGCATTGATTTAAAAGAGGCTCTGAGTGGATATTATAGAATTTACCCTATACAAAGAATTTTCTCCTTTGTGTCCCTGTGTGCGTGTAAATTTCCTAAGTCCTTAGGCGTTCGAAATTCTATGAAGTAAAGGTATATCGTATCCTTCTACACCCTCAATCTCCCAGAAACAAAAGTAAGATTTTCTCCCAAAAAAATGAAGTTTGAGAATACCCGCAAAGGTTAAAGACCAAGGAGTGATGAAACTAGTGTGAAGAGTTACAGTAGGAGCTCTCTCTCCCTTTGCGTTTGTTTTTATTTCCTTAACTTTTGGACAAGAACACTTAGTCCAACTTCCCTTTCACCTTTCGTAGGTTCGTGCATATTGATGTATGGATTATGAACTCATGAAGTTCTGAATTTCGAAACCTCGAAGCTTCCACTTTTCGCTTTTCGGTTTTCCTTTTTCTTTTGTGTTTATGCGCCATGTGTTCGTAAATCCTGAAATCCCAAAGTAGCGGGTCCCACTTTACCTTTTCGGAACCTCAGGAAATGTCTTGCGTGGTTGTTGACATTTGAAACCCCGAAACCCCGAGTTCCAAAATCCCAAAGTAGCAGGTCCCACTTTACGTTTTCGGAACCTCGGGAATGTCTTCCACAGTTGTTGACATTTGAAACCCTGAAACCCCGAGTTCTGAAATCCCAAAGTAGCGGGTCCCACTTTACCTTTTCGGAACCTCGAGAAATGTCTTTCACAGTTGTTGACATTTGAAACTCTGAAACTCGAGTTCCGAAATCCTGAAATTACGGGTCCCACCTTTCCTCTTTTTCACTTTTCGCGATTTCATAAGTTCTGGTGTGTAAAGGATTAGCATTTGAAGTCACAGGATTTCAAATCTCGAAATCCCAAAGGGGGTCCCACCTTTCCTTTTTTTCACTTTTTGCGATTTTAGGAGTTCTGGGGTGTAGATATTAGGCTTTGAATTCACGAAACTCCGAACCCCGAAACCATGAAAGGCAGGTCCCACTCGTCCCTTTTCTCTTTTTGCAAGTTGTTGTGAGTTGATGTTTGAGTATTGAAACTAACAAAGTGTGAAACCTCGAAAACCTTGAAATGTGGGTCCCACCTATTCCTTTTGCATTTCGTAGGTTCCTCATCCAACGGTTGCTACCCTCCTAAGCTTGGGAAGGATCATCCTTAACATCAGCGTAGAACTTTATGATATGACGGTTCAAGGGATTTGAGTACTTTCCCGATGAATTTTCCAGCATCCGTTCCTCTAATGACATATGATCGCTACCCTCTTGAGTTTTGATAGATCATCCTTAACTTCCGCACAGATCTATAGGATCTAACGATCCATTGGATTTTGGTCCTTTTCTCGACATTTTTATCACCATTCGTTCTCCTAAAAATATATGGCTAGGAAGATTTGGTGTTTTTCCACTGGATCTCGACCCCTACGAGACAATGTTTCTCTCAACCTCGCTCTAAACACTTCAGGGTGATAACCTTTTCTCTCTCTGAACAACAGAGGCTCCTTCGAGCTAAGTTCATATTGCCCTCTTACTTTGAGTATGTTTGAAGGGTGCAGGGAATAAGGGAAGGAACAAAATCATGGAGGGACTTTTTCCTTTTACCCACATAAGCTTCTATTCGAAGTAGATTAGATGGGTGTAATAATACCCTTACGATCAGAATTGAATCATTTCTAATTTTTTTCGCATTATAAGATTAAAACGAAATTGATTTATGCTAAGGGAATAATTTATTTTTTTTGGTGATTTTTGAGGTTCATTACATGTCCTCAAAGAATAAGTTATCTCAGTGCGCCATAGCAGGATGTTACATACACCCCCTCTTGGTCTGATTTTCATCCCAAAGTTTCACAGTATAAGTGCCGAAATAATGTGTATCACAATATCATAATTATATCTATCAAACAAAAATGGAAACTGCTTGCGCATATCATATGCATCCTCCCAGGTCGCCAAGTGCGGACTATAGTTGTCCCACTGGACCTTAACCTGATCTACTGTTTGACATCGTAGTTGTCTAACGCGATGATCCAAGATGTGGATCGGCTCAACCATGAGTGCCCCCTCATCCAATACCTGCAAGGAACTCATGCCAATAAAATCTATAGGATCACTAATATAATGTCTCAAAATAGATACATGAAAAACATCACGCATATGCCTCAAAGAATCAGGCAAGGCTAGTCGATAAGCCACCGGCCCCTTTCTCTCAACAATATTGAAAGGTCCCATGAACCTAGGAGATATTTTATCTCCCTTTACAAACTTGATCAAACTCCTATGTGGTTTAACCCATAAGAATACTCGATCAACAACCTCGTAACTATAGTCGACACAGTGTGCATCAGCATAACTCTTCTGTTAATCCTGCGTTTGTTTAATCCTTTGTCTTATCATTTGAATTTTCTCTACTATTTCTTGGATGGATTTTGGTCCCACCAAGACCTATCCTTAAGCCAATCCCAACTCAAGGTGCTTGACATGATCATCTGTAAAGAAACTTGAAGAAGCCATCTTAATGGTGATTTTGTAACTGTTGTTATAAGAGGAATTCCATTGGTAGAATTCTTCCCAATGCTTTTATTGTTCCATCAGCATTGCATGTAACATGTCCTCCAAGTTTTTGTTCATTCGTTTGGTGCATATACGTCTACGGATGATGATATGTAGGTACTGAGGGTGAATTGGGTTCCTTAAAGGCCTCTTGGAAACTCATCAAAATCATCAGTAAACACCGATCTATATTGTCGGATATAATCCTCTTAAGCTTTCCATGCAACCTCACAATCTCATGATGAAAACTCTAGCTATGTCAGGTGCCTAGTATGTTGTATGCATAGGGATAAAGTGAGTGCTCTTCATCAGAGTGTCTACTTCTATTAAAATTGAGTCATGTCTCCTTATTGATGTGAGTGGAAATTCAACAATAAAATCCATCAAAATAACCTCCATTTCGATTCGAATAATGTGTGGTTGTACTAATCCTGTTGGGTGTCTATGTTAGCAACTTTACACAATACGACATTCCTAGACAATAAATACATAGTTGACTATGTCTTCCTTCAATCCTTCCATAAGAATGGGGTTTGGATCGCCTCATCTTCATTGACTCGATTGAGCCATGTAGTGGCTCTATGAACCCTAACTTAGGATCATCATATTGCTTCGTCATTCAATGATACGTAAATTCGATTTTTAAACCTCAATAAGCCATTTCTATCAAATGAAAATCCTTCAAATATAGGTACCATCATTATGTTTTGTCAAATAAAACCCTCGACCTCTTTGTACCGGTCCTTCGTCATGTAAAAGTTAAAATATTTTCATGTAGATTAGATGCGAAGAGTCGAGAACAGAAAGCATGGTCTCGACTCAATTCCATTTTCTATTAGGTTCAGCATTTCGCTTTTATGTAAGTAATCTCCGAGAATGGTACTTTCATTAAGAAATTCGACCAACTCCATTGTGCGTAATTCCGGGGTTTTCTTTGCATAAAAGATGTGTTTGTATTCCATAGTGAAGTCCAATCTTTAGTTCAAATTTTAGATCCAACAAGGTAGTGTCTCCAAACCTTCAAGGCATATATGATGGCTAAAACTCCAAATCGTAATGGAGTGTAGTTCTCCTGGTACCTTCTCGGTTTCCACCGAGATGTAAGCGATCACTTTCATCCATCTTGCATCAAGACTCCACCTAAGCCTTCCTTGGACCGTCAATTGCATACTCAAAGTGCATTTCATATGGGGACCTTTAGTATCGGTGATTATGTCAACAACTCCTTGAGCCTCAAAAATGCTTTTAGATGCATTTCGGTCCAAACAAACTTCTTGTTTTCTTTTGCAATTATGTGATCAGTTGTTATCTTCGAAAATACCTCGATGAGTCGTTGATAGTATCCTTATAAACCATGAAATACGAAATTCCGATGTTCGTTGGCATAGTTCATTCCATAATAGCCTCGAACTTTGTTGGATCACGATGATTCCTTTTCGGAGATGACAGCCACCCTAGTGAGTGAATGTTGACTAAAATGAAATTTGGACAACTTCTCGCGCCAAAATTTGTGCTCTCATAAGACAACTGTGGTACCAAGCGCCAAGTGCTGCGTCGATTTTCTCACAAAGTGGGTAAATTTAAAATCAAGAATATCATCAATGAATACTTGGGTGAACTTGTCCAAGTACTCACGAAACACTCCATTCATCAATTTTATGAATACCCCTGGGGTGTTTTTTTCAGTCCAAACAGTAAAACAATAGCTCATAATGTCCAAACCTCATCTTAAAGTCGGTCTTAGGGACATATCCTCCTTGATCTGTAACTGATGATAACCTGATCTCAAATAAATCTTGTAAAATATTCTTGCACATTTCAAATGATCAAATATATCATCAATCCTTGGCAACGAATATAGATTCTTGATCATGGCCTTGTTCAATTGGCGGTAGTCGATACCGAGCCCTCCATGACCCATCCTTCTTTTAAATGAAAATAGCGAAGGTAGCACCACGGTGACACGCGGGCCATTATGGGTCCAAGTCCAACAATTCCTTTAGTTGCATTCTCTCAACTCTGGCCAACTCTGCGATGGAGCATCGATAAGGAGCGTTGCTATCGGAGTTCGGAGTCCCACGATTTTAAGTCTATGGGTGAAATCCAATTCCCTCAGGTGGCATCCCGGGTAACTCTACGTAAAAATATGTTGCAAACTCTCACCACCCGAGGAAGGTGTTCTAGACTATACGCTGCTCCCTACTCTCATTTAATGCAAGGTCGAATAAATCTTGCACCCTTATGCATGCTCTTCAAAGTACCAGGGAAGAGAGATGAACCTCATGGAAACTCCTATTTAGACCTACAATCCATGTCTCTATCCACTCATCATCGACCAAGCTCAACCATTTGCGTCTTGTAGTTGAGTATCGCATAATGCGATTCCAACCCGGTCCATACCGATCGCGGCGTCATAAGATCCTAAGATCATTGCGATGCAGGGTTGGCCCTAGTAACAAACTCTCGGGGTTAAGGATACATCTCGTGGCTTAACTCCAACCTTTTGTTTGGCTCACAAGGCCATCTCTATGAAGCTAAATTCATCATGCTTGACTGCCTTTACCTTAAACTTTTTTAGCACTGCGCGAGTGAAAAGTAATACGTTGTACTAAGATCTATCAAATATACTAAGAGTGCGGTCGGTGAAGGTGCACGTAGATACCGAGGCATGAATTGGTGATTATGCGCCTGGTGGTTATTCACTATTGCATGAATCATATGGGCCTTATCCAATCTCTCATGATAGTGGGTCCGGCTGATACGGGCCTTCATGGTCCTCTCCAGCCGTGATCGTATTTGGTAGTGTGAAGCTCCACGCATCAAGCACCCTTCCCTCGACCCGGTAGTCTTGGTAGCGAGGTAGAATATGGCCGGGCCGCGGCCTAGAATCTGAGGGGTCTATTCTATTGAATAGCCTAAAATTGTTGTTGTTGCGATTGACATTAGCTGGCGATGTTGTGGTCCACGATAAGGTTTATGTTGATTTAGGGGCATAGCCGAGGTCAATAGTGAAAGTGGATCCCCTACGGAAGCCATGATACCCTCACATATGTCTAGATAGTGTTTGATTTTGTTGTGCACCAGGTGACACTTGCCCTCTTGGTCCTCCACGAGAGTCACAGTGCGCCCCTGTTGATAAGATCCTCCTTTGCTATGAGGGTCTTCTGGATGGTATCATGCAAGTTTTGAGGCATCAAATCCTAGCAACTGCATGTATGTTTCCGTTAGACCTAACATGAACACAATTGAGCCTTAAGTTTCGGTGTTGTTAAGATCACGAAGCATCTAGAAGAAGATCCATAAATGGGCCTCGTGCCAGGCATCATTACAGCTTGCAGCCCTATCATAAGGTGTTGAACTCATTGAGATGATTCTCAAAGAATTCCTATGATAGGTATCTCTCTCAAAACCGTTCCTCAAATAGTTCCCATGACCGTCTTCGGCGTCCATGTTTAAACTGCGGTCAGAACATCTTCCACCATAGAAGAGTGCTTCGCTTCAGTTGGAGAAGACCACCATATGGACCTTCATTTTGGAGGTGTAGTCGCGAAGTGCAAAGCACGTCGTCATGTTATCTAACCATGCCTCGACGGCTGTGCTTTTTGGGGCACCAAAGAACTCGAGATATTTTACCTTCTCGATTTCACGATGAATACTACCTGTGATTGCTGGTGCGCGCGGCAGAACCTCGGTGGGTGTTGGCGCCCTGGCCTCATTTCTGTCTAATCTGCTGATCAGTTCCTCGGACATGTTCTGAAAGGATCTCATCATTATGATTACATCACCAACTTCTATTTTCTCCTACCCCACAACATGTTCATCTCCCTAGGGGGTTAGAATCCCTTGGGCATGGATGTACTCTTGCGGAGGCATCAGCCTCCTCCCTAGCACCGATAAATGCACTTTCAGGTGGCGTCCTCTAACCATGATTACTGCCAGCATACAAGTCAACTCAATTAGCAACATTATAATCCAAATCATGTCGGTGAAGTCGTAGTGATCCTAGTCTGGTTAGATCCACTCGATGATACCATATGTAAGGCCCATCGTTCTGACAACAATTGAAGCTTATTTTTGTTTTCATTTTTTTCTTTAGGATTTAAGAGGTAAGCAGGTGAAAACGACAATAGTTTAATCAAACCGCACTAACAATGAATGCTAGCACGCAGTCCCGGCAACAAGTTACTATGACACCACACACCGGCTCAAGACAAATGGAAAACATGCAAAAAAACCAAAGGAGGAATGACTACCCTCCTGACACAAACATGACCATTCCTACAAGGTAAGGGACAACACCCCATCCCAACATCTCGACCTAGATGAACAAATACTAGAACCTAAAGGTGAGTGGACCTAACGCTTGAAGGCGTTCGACCTTTGTTCCAAGAGCAACTTGCACGCTCATCAACACTCACACAAAATAACCTACTCTAGCCAATATCTTGTTCTCCACTATCCCCTAGGGCGCACCATGATCCCCTCACCAGGAATCATGGATTTCCCAATTGATAGATCGTCCAACAACAATTGCAAAACAAAGGGACCAAGACTCAAGAAATCTCCGATGAGCTAGGAATCGAATGTTGACTGGGAGACTATACCTACCCACACAAAGGTTGATGAGACACAAGAGGAAAAATACAAGGGGTGATGCCATCCCACATGACATCATCCCTACCCCCACCAATCACCCAGTCTAAACGGTCTATGATTACATTCAATTTTAACAGGGTTCCATTCTAGCGGGGCATGTCAAGTTACAATTATACGTGCTGTGTCCCACTAAATAAACATTAATACAGTTAATTTTGCATATCTAAGTGGTCAATTCTAAAACAATAATTATAAATCCCCTCTATCCTTAATTAAAATTCAATACAATGAGTCTAAAATTTTCAATCCATTCCTTACTTACCAATCAAATTTCAATCTTTAACACAACCCAATCGGTCAAGTCTATGTTAATCCAATTCTCCACCCAACTAGACATTAGCTTAAATAACAACATTTACAATCTTAAAGAGTATAATTCTATCATTATAACACTTATGAACAATAAAATCTCAACATGTAGTCTAGTTATATTGAACAAACTAACAATACTATCTATCTAATAATATCAGAAGGAAACTACTAACTATTAGTGGGGCTAAGAGCAATTTATGGAAATTAACATAGTGGTTTCTTAACAATTAATATAGAAATAGCAAGGCAATTACATGACCATTAACACGACGATTAAAACACACACTAACAAGGTGGTTTGCATGACTATTGTCATAACAAGTAATACAATAATAGCAAGGCATTTAAGGTGTTAGTTAACATTTAACTCGTTTTGTCATTTAATCCAAAGAGTGAATCTATTGTCCATTTACATTGTTGTAGCAATTGTTCTAGCAGTGTATGACCATTACATAACAATGAATCCAGCAATATGGTAAGGCATTTAACTAATTGTTATCCATTTAATTAGTTTATTGGAAAAAATTAGCAATAGCGATTACATAATAGTGGCCAATCATGCCCGATTGAAAACAGACTCAAAATTAAAGACAAGTATCAATCAACATCAACCACGTTCATCCTCCGGGGAAAACGCAGTGACAGTTTGAAGGCGAAATCGTGGTCATTTCTGCAAGTCGGTTATGAATTGAATAGCAAAAAAGGGTGGGCAAATTCAACATGCACACGTGAATTTTTATTTACCAAACCGTGGTCATTCGACCAAGTGAATTTAAGATTTAAAGGATAATTTTGTGGGTGATTTCTACAAAAAATCATTCCATTGTTGGAAAAGAAAAAGCAACGGAGCACATTTAAAGCGGAAATCTTAGTCTCATTGCAAGAAAAAGCGTGGAATTTAAAATAGCAAACTCGGTCTCATTTAAAAAAGCGTCAACATTTAAACAACAACCTCGGTCTCATTTGAAAGAAAAACACGGGCATTTAAAACAATTAACTTAGTCTCATCTAAAAGAAAAAGCATTAGGCCGGTTAAAACAACAATCTTGGTCTCATTTGAAGTCAAAACGTGGGCATTTAAAACAAAAAACTCAATCTTATTTGAAAGCAAAAATGTGGGTGAATTTTAAGCGACAATCTCTATCTCATTTGGAAGAAGCGTGGGCATTTAAAGAATGGCAATCTCACGCTAACATTTAAAGAAAAATGTTTTTACTCCTTTCGAGGGATACCAATACCAAATGCGGAGACATGAATTAATTCGTTTCCATTTCCGACAAACAATACAAAATGCAAACATAAATCAATTAATTTTTCCATTTACTTGAGAATACAAATACAAAATGGAACTATGGATCAAATGGTTTTTCCATTGCCAGAAGACCAATACAAAATGCATATATGAATCAATTCGTTTTCCATTTCGGAATACAAATAAAAATGAAGACATTAATGAATTCATTTTTCCATTGCCAGAATACAAATACAAAACTCAGACATGAATCAATTCGTTTTCCATTGCCAATACGAATACAAATTGCAGACAAGGATCCAATCATCCAAAGACAACAATAAATGTAGACGGTTGATAGGTTCATCCTTTTCTCATCATCCTCACACAAAAAGGTAGAGCTTTGAGATCCATGGGTCACCAATGCTTAGAAGCAATGGCCGTGGGTCGGGAGCTCTGACGGCCTTGGTGAGGACTAATGAGCTAGGGATGATAGGAAAAACCACCACAATGCTCACAATTAAACACCACAAGGAGGTCCAAGACATGCGATAGAAGACCATAGGAGTCAATCAATCATCGAGCTAGGCTATGAAAGAAATCAATCATCAATCTAGACAATCGGTTTACTTACTCCATTAAACATGCGGATCCAAGCATAAATCCTACAACAATCTACCATACAAAATGAAGTATTATGGATTTGCTTGATGCTTCGCTTTGATATTAACATCCCATGCTCCTTGACTCCCACTTTCCAACCCGGCGGGGACTTCATCGTTACCTTGACCAATGCTAGGGGTGCTCTTCTTCTCCTTTAGCCCCCCGGTACCAAAGGGGCCACACACATATCCAGAGATTCCTTTAGCTCCCATCTAAGCCTCATGAGGGTTGAGCTACCACTCCTCATGTTGGGTATCCCAACTCCACAAGCTAAGTCAATCAAGTAAATATTTCTCTTGATTAATGGCGTTATGAAAGAAGAGATCCTTCATCCTTCTCCTCCCTTAATTATATGAGTTTTGAAGTCCCTTACTTTCCTAAAATCTCATTGAATTAAGTTTTAAAATTAAATCCTAAAATTTCCTCCCCGTACAAGAGTGTCACCCATCCTCTTCATTCCTCCTGAGAATTGATTTCTTTAATTAATTAATTTCCCTTATTTCCCTCACCCACTAGGTCACTCCTAGAATCGCTTCTATGTGTCCCCAAATTCTCTTACAAGTTTAATGACTTTCCCATTATCAATTTGCTAGTCTAGTTTTAAATTAGAAGAGTTCTTAAATGGTATACCTTACTAAGTTTGACTTCTGCTTTTCCCTTGGGTTTTCCTTTTCCTTCTTATGTTTCTCTCTTTTTCCTAGTTTCCTAAATATTTTAGATTTCCCTCTTTTCCCTTTTCATTTGGGATCAAATTGGGGTTGTGAAATTAACCCCACTTTCCTTTTTCCCTTTTTAGTTAATAATTTTAAATTATCATAAATAAAACAATTATTTCCCTTTAAAATTTTACCCTAACAGTTACATGAGAGATCATTTAAATTGCTTACCCCCTTATTGTAAGATTTAGCGAAGGGGTATATTATTATTTATGTTATTCTTGCCATTTTTTTAAAAGATAAGATAAAATTTTACCCTAGCATAATTTACACTTAGACCTTATATTTTGATGCTTGGAAACGACATTTTTATTATGGAATTTGTTTTAAAAATTCTTAACACGTTATTAGATCCTAAGGGCATCTAGGTTCATTAATTTATCATAAACAAGGTGACATGCCCTTAAATATGCACTAGGTTCTCCATGGGTTCCATTCGCCTTGATTTGTTTCCCTTAACATGGCGTTCGCCGGGGATGCACCTCGTGCTCAAAGGGTGCCACTCACCTCTTTCAATTTTTTCTTGCACAGCGATGCCTTTCAAGACGCGCCGCGTGCTCCAAGGGTGCCGCTTGTCTCTTAACTAACTTGGTAGACATAAAAAACGCATGGAGTCAATACTCTGCCAAGTAAACTTATGGGAGACTAAGGGCCTCGGGAGACCAGGCCCCACCTTGTGTCATATAGAATCATCGTGAGAGACAACTGCGGTCTTCCCTCATGGCATTATTGGGTCGTGGAACTAGGTAAATGTTAACCCTCTGATTCGAGGAGCCATATTGGTGCTAGTAGGATGTGGCGGGGTTGTTTTCCACCTCTCCCTCAACAGCATTGGTAGTCATCGTGACCCTTACCCACATGTGATGCAGTTGAGGAAGCCTCGGGTGGCTACATCAGCGAATCATGTGAATATATCCATATCATATCATGTCCAGGATGCACTAATATCATAGTAAAACAAACAAACCCCAAATAGCACACTCCCTAACACAATCCAGAGTCATAGGGGTTCCGTCGATGCCTCTACAACCTCAAGGTAAAAAACCCTTCACACTCAAATAAAATGAGTCAATAACACCTATCTATGTCAATGTGGTAAAACAACATGTCATCAACCCATAATGCCTCATAAAATCAAATGTTTTTAATAGCATAATAATGCGGATAACTTGCGAGCAAGTGTCATCAAAAAATAAGTTCTTGCGGGTGCACGGAAGTCGGATGTTTACAATAGTATTATTATTATTGTGGTTTGATTTTGTACTAAAATATTTTATAGTTGTGGATCCAGTAGCGAGAATACAAAAAAAAGGTTTTCCCATAGTCTATGATTCAAACTTTGTTAAAAAAATTGATGCTTGTCAACCAAAAATGCAATTCTATCATTTCATGAGGATTGTGAACTTTAATAGTATAAATCCTACTTTAAAAACATGTCAAAACCTTTACCTTTTCATTGTCCTTTCACCATATCTATTATCCCATACAAATTGATAATAGTTTTCCATGAGATGTATTTTCATCACCAAGACCTGTATGAATTATAAAAGACAAATTCTTTATATGAGGTAAATAATATATAAGCAAATAAACATGCATTTAGTTGTGTACTCTAGAAAAATCAAGTAATTAGCTTTTGAATGAGTATTACCGTTTGTTTCAAGAATGAGTTATTCTCTCTTGAGAGCGGGGCCAATACATTGAAGGTGGAAGCTCATATGCCTCCCCTCACATATCTCTCAATTCCCATACCCAACAAATAATTTTTTTTTTTTTTTTTTTTTTTTTTATATTTTTATATGTTTTGATGACTATCCAAAACATATGAACATATAAAAGGGTGGAAGCATGAACAGCATAAACATCGATACATCAAAACATATGAACATATAAAAATTGAAGCATATGAACATATAAACATCGATAAACATCCAAATACAAGTCATGAATTTATACATCTAATTTTTCTTTGATTTATGTTTTTTTACATTAATAAAATTGGCAATTGGGGTATCATAATCATCCAAGGACATTGTATTTTGTGTGCCATGTCCTTCTATTGTTTGTGTTTCAATGCGCTCATGTACCATACTTCTGGTACGTCACTGAGAAGGGCATTGAGGCATCTATTAGGTTCATGAACTGCAACAACAAAAATGATTATATTGATATGTTGAAATATAATTGAAATAACTAATTCATTATTTTGATTAACTTTACATTATTTCTCTTTACATGTATGTCTAGTTGTGACAGTTGGTGCATTAATTTCTCTTCCACTTGGTTCCTCTCAGAGTTCACCCTCCTGAGCTACATGCTCTTCAATTTTGAGAATATAATATATAAGTATAAGTCAGTAAATAAATATCTACAATCACAGTAAATATTTCTAATTCTGAAGCATATATATCAGAATGGGTACTCTTCTCTCCACTATAATTGGACACGTGCAACCTTATATGACATGGTGTCTGCTAAATACTACTAGATTCACTGTTGTGGTAGCATTGTTGCTTGAAAACAAACATAAATACTTAGTTAAGGGTGATATAATAAAATATGAATATATTTTATAAGCATGCTACTATGGTTTCCTTATTCATTTGATTTACCTGTGTGGCTGGGGAGATAGGAGTCTGGCCCAAGATTTTTCTATATTCAATCACACCTTTAAAACCATTCTTGTAACCAAGATTTATGTCCTCCTCGGTGGTAGTAGTGTCTAACATATTTAACTGCAATGCATAACACCATTGAAAATACCAATAACAAAAACATATATTTGTTCGCTACTGTTAAATAAATATTAACCACAATTAATCATTTAAATCTTACTATTCGGGATTTTAGTTTTCCATAGCCACCCTGGCCTAGTTTATGTTGTCCTTATTTTTCCACTCTGGCCTTGGTTTCTTTGGAGGTGTCTGGTAGCCTACATATGGAATTTTTGAAAAAAATTAGATATCAGAATTGTTACTTAAAATAGGAAAGAAAAATATAAATGATCATATTTCACTGATAATATGACATCTGTTGTACCTTGCTTGACCATCTTGTGGATGTCTTTGTTGTTTTTTAAAGAAGTTATCCTTTGCATCCTCTATCAAGGCCTTCCACTCTTTCTCTGGAACCATGGGAGGGCACTCGTGCTTGAGGTATAATTTCAAGTTCTCCCTATACCGGGCCCTGGTATATTTAAATTCTCGTCTGCTAACTTTGTGACCACTTTCTTGTTGAAAGTGTTGTCGAACAAGTTTACCATGTGGTCTATTAAATCATCTTTCTTTTTTGTATCTTGGCCATTCCACCATGTGTGAATGGTGGGGCCAAACAAATCCAATGATTTTTCATTTAAGTTTCTATAGAAAACATTGTTTCCTGCAGAAACGTGTTATCCATTAATTTATAATAATCTCAACAAATTTCCATTTCAATTTCATGAAAAAAATGAATCAATTAATTAACAATTACCTGCAATCTTCTGAATCTTGATCAGAACACATGCGTCATCCACCATAAAGCTGACATCTAGTGATCTAGTGCTTTTAATTCAGTCTTCTCCATGCATAATAGTTTCCTCTCCATCTACAGTATGTTCATCTCCGGAGTCATGTAGAGTCTCAGACTCTGACTCATCATGCCCCGGTGTGTCATGCCGATCAAAATCATTTTTCTCATCAATGGATTTGAGGGGAACCTCAGGAGGCTCAAAAATCCTCACTTGCACTTTGCTATGACAACATTTGTTTTGCATTGGACCATCAGTGCTACCTATAGCAGTTGCAGGATCGACAGGTTCCCAAAACACAGGGTTTAAAAACTCCTACAAACGAAAAAATTACTTTATCAAATCATATACAAAATATAAAACAAAAAAACCAGTATGAAATTGTCATAGCTGATAAAAATATCTGAAGATCCCACTTACCCAAAAATTAGTTATTGTATTTTGTAGCTCTACAATTCTTGCCCCATCCTCTTGTGTCAGGGGTATTTTGCTAAGAAAACCTAGATATTCTATGTTATCCTTCTTCAAGGCCTTCGTTACAGTTGTCATTGGGTCATTCAAATAAAATATTTCATCCTCATCAATATCCTCAATGGGAGCCTTCCCACATTGACCATGCCACAATACATTGATGAATAAAATTAATGAGATGAACTTTAACATTTGATAAATTTAGTTGTTGTAGTGATAAGTTGTTACTATATTTAACATTTACCTGGTGAGGCACAATGATTGACTTTCCATGGTCACCCTGGACACATGTAGCAAGTGATTTTCGGACACGGTCACCCTAGATAGATGTTGACACAATAAATCAATAAACAAAAGTTATGAAATTCACCTGTAACATTACAAAAATGAAATCTTGCAGTAATATAAAAAAAACAATAACGAAATTTCAAAAATTTAGTTGTTGTAGTGATAAGTTGTTACTATATTTAACATTTATCTGGTGAGGCACAATGGCTGCCTTTCCGCGGTCACCCTAGACAGATGTAGTAGGTGATATTCGGACCTGATCACCCTGGACATAAGTTGACACAATAAATCAACCAACAAAAGTTATGAAATTCACCTGTAACATTTAAAAAATGAAATATTGGAGTAATGTCAGAAAAAAAAATAATGAAATTTCATAAATTTAGTTGTTGTAGTCATAAGTTGTTACTGTATTTAAAATTTACCTGGTGAATCACAGCGGGTGCCTTTCCACGGACACCCCAGATAGATGTAGCGGGTGATTTTATGCCATGGTCACTCTGGATAGATGTTAACACAATAAATCAATCAATAAAAGTTATGAAATTCCCCTGTAACATTAAAAAAAAAAAAATATTGCAGTAATATCAGAAAAAAATAATGAAATTTCTGAAATTTAGTTGTTGTAGTCATAAGTTGTTACTGTATTTAACATTTACCTGTTGAGGCACAGTGGGTGCCTTTGCAAGGTCACCCTAGAGAGATGTAGCCTATGATATCTCACGGTCACCCTGGATAGATGTTGACACAATAAATTAATCAACAAGAGTTATGAAAAATAAATAGTGAAAAATGAAATATATGCATTAAAATTTTGAAATATTGCAGCGATAAATTGTAACAATGATTGATCAAAGGTTGAGTTGAATGGTATGTAATATATTTACCCCCATATCTGCACCCCCTCCATCAATTCAATTTAAGTTGTAATCGATCAACAACTCTTCACCTGGAACTATTATTTTTGTTGGACATACAAATATACGATTTCCTTCGCGTCCCTCAAATATGAAATTCGGTTTCTTAGTTGTTGCCACTAGTCTTGTACTATTTATAAATGCCGCAATGTTTTTAGTAGCTTTTGGCCTTCCAACAATATACATAGTTGCCCCTTTATTTTGATTGTTATCTACTAGTTGTATATAATTTGCAGCAACTTCGTATCTACGCATACTTCGTGTATATCGGACCAACATCAACCAGTGATTATATTTGTATAATGGTCTGACATACTCCGTCAATTTAGTTACAGTTCCATAGCTGACCTTTATTCCATCCATGGAAAATAACCCTAATCCATGTAAGGACGAAGGAGCGATGCATTACATCCTCCCACTGATGAAGAAATCTGTGTCCACTTCAGGTAGCTCCTTAGGTCCCATTGTTGCACTAGATCTTTATAACTCAAGGGAAACTCAATGTCATCTATTCTCTCATCATCATAATTACATGACCCTCCATTGGTAATAAAAAATTGCATGAATTTACAAAACCTTTTCCTTACCTTTTCAAATCTAGTTGATCTAGAACCGGTAGATCTAGTACAACACGTCTCACTTTCAACCTCTCTTAGTATATTTTGATCATCACTCGAGGAAGATAGATCTGACAGATACCTATTTGGTGGTACCTACACTCGTTAAAACAAGAAGATAAGTTATCATGCCAATATATGTTTGTGGTACCTACATAGTTGCATATAGTTTCATTTAGTTGCAATATAGTTGCATATAGTTGCATGAGTTGCATTGTTGCATAAAGTTGCATATAGTTGCATATTTGCATATAGTTGCATAAAGTTGCATAAGTTCCATAAAGTTGCATAAGTTTCATGTTGCATAGTTTCATATAGTTTCATATTTGCATATAGTTGGATATTTTCATATATTTGCATACGAAATTGTTGCAATATAGTTGCATTGTTGCATATAGTTGCATGGTTGCATAGTTGGATAAGTTGCATATAGTTGCATAGTTGCATATAGTTTCTATATAGTTGTATATAGTTGCATAAGTTTCATTTTTTTGCATAATGTTGCATATAGTTGCATTTTGAAGAGTGGTTCCAATGGTGGATTAGAGGAATTCTCATAAAGTTGCATATTTTGCATATATTTTCATATTTGCATATAGTTGCATAACTTGCATATAGTTGCATACTTGCATATAGTTGCATAAAGTTGCATAAGTTCCATAAAGTTACTTAAGTTGCATAAGTTGCATGTTGCATAGTTGCATAGTTTCACATAGTTGCATATTTGCATATAGTTGCATACAAAATTGTTGCAATATAGTTGTATAAGTTGCATTGTTGCATATAGTTTCATAGTTGGATAAGTTGCATATAGTTGCATATAGTTGCATAAGTTGCATTTTTTGCATAAAGTTGCATATATTTGCATATAGTTGCATCTTGAAGAGTGGTTCCAAAGGTGGATTAGAGGAATTCTCATAAAGTTGCATATTTTGCATATATTTTCATATTTGCATAAAGTTTCATAACTTGCATATAGTTTCATACTTGCATATAGTTGCATAAAGTTGCATAAGTTCCATAAAGTTGCATAAGTTGCA
Organism: Picea sitchensis; assembly: GCA_010110895.2. Classification (NCBI taxonomy): domain Eukaryota; kingdom Viridiplantae; phylum Streptophyta; class Pinopsida; order Pinales; family Pinaceae; genus Picea; species Picea sitchensis. The sequence continues at coordinate 15,555 of SNQJ01S0021398.1, read as the reverse complement.
TAAGTTGCATGTTGCATAGTTGCATATAGTTGCATAGTTGCATATAGTTGCATAGTTGCATATAGTGGCATATTTGCATGTAGTTGCATACACAATTGTGGCAATATAGTTGCATATAGTTGCATAAGTTGTATATTTGCATATAGTTGCACATAGTTGCATAGCTGCATATAGTTGAATATAGTTGCTATATAGTTGCATATAGTTCCATAAGTTGCATATAGTTGCATAAGTTGCACTTTTTGCATTAATTTGCATATAGTTGCATATAGTTGCATCTTGAAGAGTGGTTCCAAGGGTGGATTAGATGAATTCTCATTCTTGATGGAGAACAACTTCTTAATGTGCATCTTGCAAACAACATTGCTCTCAAACTTGAACTCAAACATAGAAGGAATGATTTAATGTTTGCATATCTTCACTAGGACAACATGTGCAGTGGTCAGAAAGGAAAAGGAAGAGGCCCTTATTATTCGGTAGGATGAATTCCCTAACTAGCTTGTTAAAAAATGGGAAGTTATTTATATGGGATATATTACAATATGTTTAGGAATCCCCTTTAGAATTGACGTACTTGTAGCATACTTATGCAATTGGGTGTTGAACAACTTTGAGAATGACCTTCATCGACAATTTTCTCAAGATGTACTACTTGCAAGGAGAATCACCACCATAGCTAACACTATCTTTCTAGAAATACATTTATTGTTCTTTTTCTTTTTTCCTTCTACTATCAGATATAGGAAATTGAATATGCTTCTTATAGGAAATTTGAAATTTGGAGGAAACAACCTACAGGCAAGAAGAGATGCCTCCCATTGGCATCATGGAACTTTTATATAATTCCCGAGGAGGCTAGGGGGCTAGAATTGACTTACATTTGATATGATGTAATGAGCATAAATGGAAACTTTTAGAAACTCACAAAAACAAATTGGAAATGTGAAAACTAATACATAATGTGTAAAATAATAGGGCACATATAGCAGAAATTTCGACAATAGTTAACTAGTACTCTACAACAATATGTTTTTTGTTTCTGTATATTGATATTTTGAATACTTTCTTACATATCACATAAAAGATATTGTCCATTGTATGTTAGGAAATTTAATGTGTAAACCCAACCTCCTATAGCTCCTCATGTTCGTAAGGTTGATGAAACCAACTAAACCATGGTGGTAAAAAAGAAACCACATGTTAGGCTGCAAGCAAGAAAAATAAATCCTATTTTATTAACATTCTAACTATATTGTCCTATTTCATTTTATCTTCCTCAGGACATCAAAGATAAATCCATGTTTATTAGGAGCTTAATTTCTCATCATGGTTTTATAATTTCACATTACTTGCATTCACTCATAATTGTTTTATTTAATCATTGTTCTCTAGCTCCTTTAATATTCCTCTCATGCCAATGATAGTAGAATTGGTTCTAAAATGTCCAATTGTAGTCAAAATACAAAAATAAATTCAAATTGGTGTCCAAGAGTGCAATATAATTATTTTTGCATAAGTATCAAACATAGAAGGTTTTGTGTAATTGAAACATCAATAAAAGGGTTTGATATAATTATTGAGCTTTGTGGTCCCAATGAAAAAATATTTTTATCAATAGGCTATCTTTCATCTTCTTTTGTATCACTCGATCATTGTTTCATGACTCTATTACCTAAGCCATAGTAAGCTCCTTTTGTTTCTTGTTTCTTGTTTCTTGATTCTATTATCGTTTTTCTATATTTTTAAATTTAGAGGTAGCTCCTAAAATTTTCCTTGGTCAAGCTATGGTTCAAAAACTTTAGAACATGCATCATTATGCACCAATAATAGATTGAGAGGAACATGAAGAAATTGATATGGATGAAGAGGATAATATTGAGGATCACATTCTTGCAGATAAATTGGATAACTCTTAGGGGATATACTTCAAGATGTTTCTCTTAAGAAGCTTCTTTGTGTGGAAACTACTTCAATTTATATGGGCCATGATCATTTTGATGTCAAGAAATACGACAATATTACTATCATTGTGTATGGACAATTCATACCATATATGAGAATATAGTACCATTTATATAAGATAAATTGGTAAACAATTATTCATAATAAACACACCTACTTAAGGATTTCTAATAAATGCCCCTAGCTGCCATATCCAAAATAAAGGAAATAGAATGGTTTCAAGCTTCTATTACCTAAGCCACAATAAGCTCCTATTTTTTATTGTTTCTTGACTCTATTATCTATTTTCTATACTTTTAAATTTAGAGGTAGCTCATAAACTTTTGCCTTGTTGAGGTATGGACTGAAAACTCTAGAACATGCATCATTGTGCACCAATAGTAGATTGAGAGGAACATGAAGAAATCAATTTGCATGAAGAGGATAATATTGAGGATCACATTCTTGCAGATAACTTGGATAACTCTTAGGGGCTATACTTTAACATGTTTCTCTTAAGAAACTTGTTTGTATGGAAACTACTTTATTTTCTTTGGGCCACAATTATTGTGATTTCAAAAAATACAATGATCTTAGTGTCATTGTGTATGAACAATTCATATAGTTGCATAAAGTTTTAACATGTGTTTTGTGATATTTTTGGTCCAATACTAGAATGGGTGGAGTGAGATTCTTATATTGTCTAGTTGTGCAAGACTTCCCAGTGACTTAACTTCGAACCAAAATTGAATTCTATAATGTTTTAGGTCCAAGAAAAAAACATGTAGAATTGAAGGGATGAGACATGGAATACAAATGGGATGAAATGTATATAAAAGCACAAGATTTCACTACATGGTGTTCATTCAATATGAGACAAAAATGGAACAGATGCATAGTCGGTGAAGATAAAACATTGACGTGAATAGTAAATAGAGACTATAGGTGCATATCAAAATCCTAGAAAGTGTCACACTGTCACACTAACAATATCAAGGTTGACTTAATGGATGTGTGGACTAATCATATTGAACTATGTGGTATTGATGATCACAACATGGAAGCTTCAAAAGGACAAGTGGTGGAATTTGAATCTCAAATTTGAGGGAGAATTTAGTCGGGTGCTATAAATCATTTTGGGTCAGCATGATCATGCAATATTTTCCCTTTATGGTTTTGTCTACATGAGTACTATGCCAAACCTAAAATTGAATTTTACTTCATTTATAGTTTTTTAAGTCTGATTTGCATGAGTGGATTTTGGCCCTAACATTCTCCACACAAAAGAGATATTGATGGGGGTGGTGAGCATAATCTTTAAGGATTGAAATAATAGAATTGAATTGTAGTT
>SNQJ01S0021397.1:101040-121815 GCA_010110895.2 Picea sitchensis | reverse complement strand
TGGTAGAATATTAAAATATTTTTATAAACCTCCAGATGGGGTGACACGTCGAGTATGCCAGACACCTGGAACGGAGTCAGGCCTGGCCTTAAATGCGGCAAGCCAAGCCCCATCCCCTCAACATTAAGGATGGGAGCTGGCCCCAACTGCCATTCTCATGATAAGGGACCTCTCCCTCGCGTGAGCAGTCCGGCACTGCAAACATTCAAGATGAGGGAGTTAATAGAGGAGGATGTCCCGTCGCTCCATCCACTTTTGAACAAGACGCACCATGGATTCATCCAGTCCATCTTCGCCCTGCACCAACGCTGCATTTGTGAGCTCTGGTGCAATCACCAGACCACCCTCTGTGTTTTTTCAATCCGATTTTTCACTCCGATGTCACGAGAAATATGAAAGACACATCATGGCTCTACCTGGTATACCCTTGTCGCCCGACACAAGAGGTTCCAAAGGATGGAATGAGCACTCTCGATGGCTCGGACCCATCTCGCGCGCAGAGAAAATGTGGCCAGAACACCTCCCATGGAATATGTGGAGGAGGTCTTCCCGGAGGAGCCAATTTAGGTTCCTCCGGAGCATCTCCTCTTCACTGTGCCCAATAACTAGCAGCCACCAAGCCAATTTCTACAGGAAGACACCATGGTCCCCATTGAGAAGTAGCAAGGGAGCGTCACAGGAGCAGAGAAATTTGATGAGTTCCCCACCTGCTACATAGAGGAGGAGATACAAGAAGAATTGGACTCTCAAAAGGCCGCACTCGCAGCTGGACACACCTTGGAGAAAGGCATGGAGAGAGTTGAGGATGAAGGAGAAGGCATGGATAAACAAAGAGAGGCAGTCCCAAGCGAAGCCTAGGAGAACAGGTCAGGAGGCACGACGAGGGAGGGTGGAAAGGTCCTCTCACCACCTCCCATCGCATCCATGCATGAACAGTGGTGTGTCCCGCCACCTTTCTTGAACCCAGAGCACCTAGAACTGTTGTTTGATTTACGGGGCCAGATGGCGGACCAAGTCCACCGTGTCCTCCTCATGAGCCAACGACTGGATATTCTTTATGACACCTTCTCCAATGTGCCAGTAGGGCAAAGATTCCCAACTTACATGCAACCGTTCATGATGCCAGCTAGAGGAGGAGAACATGATGACGAGGTTGACATGGCCACTGGGTAACTGCTATGGTTATGCTTCTGTTTTGTTTAGATTTATTACTCAGGGTTATTATTAGGATTCTAGTTGCATACTGTAAAACTCTAGACACAATTCAGACTATGGAATGCCATTCGTCCTGGTTTCCTACGAGAAGGACAGATGGTGAACCGCCCACTTTTGACAAAGATAACATTGGCTGCCAGCTGTCCTAGTTTTCGCTAAATTGACGTTACAACTGGTAGCCTCAACATAGACACATATTTCTTGCCATTTAATATAGCAGGAACCACCTCTTTTTTACTTAAAAAAAAATAAAAATATTGTTATAAACAAAGAAGATTTAAACTCTAGGAAGTGACTAATGAACTCCATTTATCTATCACTTGATTAGCTTCGCTTAATAGAATTAAGGAGAGGACATATGGATACAGATAAATGAAAATGGAATACAACACAAGCATCCTTAAACAAGAAAGATTGATCGACTAGAGAAAAAAAAACCATGTTTGCTTTGTGAAAAATGACGAAAGTACTATGCTCAGTGGGGATATCTTCTCCTCTCAATTAAATATATTGAAACTTTTATATATTAAATATGATATAACTATTTTTTTTACTTTTGATATATTCTTTTTGTTGGTAAGTAGTTATTGTATTAACTATTGACAAAATATACAAAGAGAACATATTAGATCCAACTCTAGGAGACCATGACAATCTCTGGGTAACCAAAAAAACCTGCCCAATGGGGAAACCATGCCAATAAGTTGTTCATATGTTTTAAAGCTTGGAAAATAATTGTGTGAACATTGTCATACAATTGTCTTACAATAGCTAGCTTATAACCTTCTAGATAACACAAGAAAAAAGAGAAATGAAAACTAAAACATCTGTCATCAGTGATCCTGAGAAACTTGTTGGTGAGAAACAACAAAGGTATTCCTTTGTGGGACAACATTCGAATATTTTGGGCTTGAGTAGTTCCTTTATGGGGGAGTAAAAGCCCCGCCAAGCCAATTTTCCATCCATGTGAGGATTTTTGTGATGTAGGTGTTTTAGATCTCTAAGGATTCCATTCATCTCTTGAGATTCCTGAAGTCCTCATATTTAGGATGCAACCCAAAATCTACTAGAGTCTTAGTGTGCCAATAGATTTCAACTATTCAAAAGAAAATGGAGTTTCTCGAATGGGTACAACTCACGTATGGGATTATTCCTCCTGCTTCTGCCTCTACTTTATCAGACTCCTTGAAATTGTGATCAAGACAAGCTTCCCCTTCCAAGTCGTCGATGATTGCCTAAGCTTTAACACAGAAAAAAGTAGAATATAAATCAACTGTAGTGTTAGTATATTTGAAAACTCATGAATGGGTGACAGTAGGTCGACCAAGCCTTCTTCCTTGGGGTGCCATGGTTTTGAAAGAAAATAGAGGGAGAAGGCGAAATAGAGCATGTAGGGAGATAAAATGAAAGACCCAATACTTGTAAACAAAGAGCCTCCAATTTGGCTAAGAAAATTTACTTCCAACACAATTCATACGCTGCATCCGAAATTTAAAGATGAGAGCTCAAGTTGGCTATAGCCTTACCATGCCTGTGATCATAGCCTAAAGTTGAGCATCCTTCCACATCATTATCCCATGTTTCGAGTTGAGGTGCAGGTACCAAGCTATCTCTAAATTCATAATAAGAGAGGGAGGATCTATCCCTGCATTCAACATCCCTTCCTTCACAATGATCATATCCTTTGAATTGCAATGACCTAAGTTCATTACGATCCCATTGTGAAATGAAAGAGTCATGCTAGAGGTGATCCTCATATTGCATTGAGAGCATTAAGGGGAGTAATGACAACTTGATCATCATAACCCAAGCCTCTCATTCGCATTAACTCTTGACGTACATCCACTTGTAGAGATGAGATATGGCCAACAACTTCCGAAGGGATGCGAGAGGGATACGATATAACATCCACTTGTTTTCTTGGAGTGGGTGCGGGTCGACACATGCCCACTGCTTGGTCTAGGCTAGCGAGAGGACACTACATCCGAGGAAATTCTAATATATTATATACAGCCTGAGTGGGCCTAATGGTTAAGAACATGTGTTTCCTCTTAAGAGGTCATAGGTTCAAATCCAGAGGGGGGTAGGGTATGTATACCTTTGTAGACTTTACCAATCAAATCATTGGGTGGAGGGGGGTCCCTTGTCCTACAAACAAAGGGGTCTCATACACCAAATTTGGTGTGCTGGCTTGGCCGTGACCTTAAAAATAGATTATTATTATTATTATTATATAACTTTAATATTATCATTTTAGAATTATCTTAATTTGATTAATATATTATATATAACTTTAATATTAGAATTTTATAATTATCTTAATTTGATTTATTTATTAAGTATATTTTTAATATTATCATTTTAGAATTATCTTAATTTAATTTATTTATCAAGTATATTGCATATCATTTGGAGCATTCAAAAAATTATATTTTACATATGAATGGATCTTCATGATACAAAATTGTTTTTCTTTATGATAAAGATGATTATTTCTATTCACAATAATAAAATTATGTCATTAGCTTCTTTTACTTCATTTTTATATTTCTATTTGCTTTTTTAGTATTAATTTTTTTGTAGTTTCTCCACATACTAGATTTAACACCAACTTTAGTATTAGGTTTAGCATTAGATTCCCTATGTAACTTAATAAAATCAAAGAAAACTTTTCAAAAATAAATATAAGAAAGATCCATGGGTATAAAAAACTTTGTCTCAATCCGTGTGAGTGTGAGGATATTTTGTTTTTAACTAAAATATATTATTTTCTCTCATAAAAAGTCTTGGAACCCTACTCTCCCATTCTTTTCTTATTTCCTCTCTTTTTCTCTTTTCTTATCCTTCTTTACCTTTTATTTCTTATAGGGTTTCATCCTCACAGAGGCTTTAAGGAACCTCCATGAAGAACATAATTTATTCTCCCTTCCTTACTCCTTAGTTCTTCCTCTATTACTTTGTTTTCTTTAGTTGATTTCAAGAATTATATAATGCAAAATGATAACATGTATTGATTTAAGTGATGATACAATGAAAAATGATGTAAAATAGTTATATATTTGCAATGATTTCAACAATGATATAACTAACAATTTCATGGGTTTTGGGAATGATATAATGAAAAATGATAGCATGTATTGATTTAAATGATGATACAATGAAACATTGTGTAAAGTAGTCACATAGTTGCAATGATTTCAACACTGAGACAAGTAATAGTTGCATTGATTTTGATATAACTAAATACAATATGATATATTTATTTTCATGATAATACAACAAAAAATTATTTAAGACAATCAAGTAGTTTCAATGGTTCCAGTAATATATAGTCAATATATTATTATGATAATATTAATTTATATAGTCAATATATAATTATAATCATATAAATTTATAATTGTAGTACTATATATAATTATAATCATATTAATTTATTGGTATCGTATTATCTAGAAGGATCAATATATTCTTTAGTTTTTTATAAGTGGGAAAATTGCAGGGATAGCCATTTCAACAATGATATAACAAATAGTTGCATTGATTTCAACAATGATATAATGAAAAATGATTACATGTATTCATTTAAGTGAAAATACAATGAAACATGATTTAAAGTAGTCACATAGTTGCAATGATTTCAATGATGATATAACTAATAGTTGTATTGACTTCAACAATGATATAAAGAAATATGAAATGATATATTTATTTTGGTGATAATTTACAATGAAAAATTATTTAAAGCAATCAATTATTTGCATTGGTTTCAGTGATGACCTAATGCAAAACAATAAAGTACATTGATTTTAGTGATGATACAATGAAAATTGATTTTAATGATGATATAGTGAAAATTCATTTAGAGAAATAAAGTAGTTTCATTGATGGAATAACCTAATGCAAAACAACAAGGCACATTAATTTTATTGATGATACAATGAAAAATTATTTAGAGCAACAAATTAGTTGAAATGATTTCAATAATCAGAATTGTTATGGTTTATTGATTTCTGTTATAGTACAATGAAAAATGATTCACTGTAGTAGAAATATAAAAGATAGCTTCTTATTACACCTACTGAAAGGGGCAATAAAAACTAGCTTCCTTTGAAACTTGCTTAGGGCTTAACAATCCATAAGTCACAAGGATTCACTTTGGAGAAAGGTAATATTAATATTGGTAAGCAAGAGAGATAGGGTATGCCATTTAATACAATATCTAGAATTAAATATTTGAATGGTCTATGATTTCAACATCCCTTTAACACAGATTTACTCACTTGTTGGTTAACAAGTAGTTTAGCCTTTCCTCCCTTTAAAAAATCTCTTAGCCCACAAATGATGGATCCATATTTTAAGAATATTAGACATATACATGTACATATACATAATTTTGATAATATACAATTTTTGTGTAACTTCCCACTAATGAAATCGAACTAGATCCATCTTAACTCCATATCTATCAAGGGTTGAGAGGGATTAAATATATCGAGGTGAAAATCTTTAACCTTTCCTCGTGTTTCTTACTCTAAAATTTTCTTACAACCCTAAAGATTTGATCCCTCTCAATGAGTGATAAATAGAAAGTTAAGATGAATCTAGACTAATATATAATTAAATTATCTCATTAAATCCTTTGAATATTTAAACAAAATTTAAAACTAAGTGAAAAATATTAAACAATTATTATATTATCATATAATTAATTTCTTTATTTAAAAATATATATACTTTAATCATAAATAAAACAACCTATGAAAATTTAATCTTATCATTTTTTATAACTTTTGGTTCAAAAATATATTTTTAATTCTTCTTCATAACTAAAATTATAAAATACTACTTTAAATTTTGCAAGCATGAGGGACGAGCAACTTTCCAAAATTTTTATTTCAAACTTAGTAGTTCATGCTAAATGACCTGTAACCTTAAACCTTACATAAAATTTCTAATATTTTAAGTGATATAGTAAACGTATAAGAATATTGAAAAACATGGTGTCTAATTGATTCCTCTTATCCGTGGTTGGACGGAAGAAAGTGATATAGTAAACGTATGAGAATATTGAAAAAGGTGGTGTCTAATCGATTCCTCTTATCCATGGTTGGACGGAAGAGAATTCTATTTTTTTAAGGTCCATGCCCTCAAGCATTTGTTCCTTTAGCTTGGCCCAATTTGAATTGATAGACATTCTCTAATTTAATGATGTTGAGTGTGATTCTTTGCTCAAATTGATGACTATGTTTTTCATATGTCTGCATTTTGAGTTTCTAACTTATCAACTTTATGCTTTGCTTTTGTTAGGGATGTGAATTTATGATTATGATAGTTTGAGTTTTTAATTTATCAATTTTATGTTTTTTTTTTATTAGGGATATGAATTCATAATTATGACAGTTTCGGATGTGCATTGGTGTTCATTCTCATGTACTCTAGAGATTATTAAAAAGATCAAGAATTTGTTGCATTGTACTGATTTTCCGTGATTTCTTAACATTCTTTTAAATTCTTGTACACCTTTGTAATCCATAACAACAACCCTCCAAACATAAAACCAAAATTTGTGGGAGACTTCCCAAAGGTTGACCTAAAATACAAGGGAAAAAATTTCAAGGAATTAGTGAAGGAGGAGCCTTCTTTTCCACTTGAGCCCGAAAATATTCGAGCCAAGATTTACTTGAATGAAAAGATAAGATGATTGAAAATCCATGACTCGAGATATCGTGAAAGAATCACCCAGCAGGAGAATACCATAATACCATAGCACATAGGACATTTAGGAAAGGCATACTTATAGGAAATGAAAGGACAGAGGAAAAAAAACCCACAACTAACTATACACTTAGAATGATTAAGGACCAAAATCCAAAACCACCAGAAAATGTCAGCTCTCTCACTAATTATAGAGAATTCAAACAGACCAAAATTCCAAAGAAAAAAATAATGGCTTAATGAGGGTCTTATCTAAGTCTCCAAACCAACCTCACATATTCATCCTCATAAGCACATTCTCCCCTAAAAAAAAACTCATAATCTCACAATAGAAATTCTACAACACAAGACCGAATAACCATAACTCCTGTGAGGAAAGGAAATGCTCATCCTTTCAAAACTAGACTCTTGACACAAGACGTTCCTATTAATGAGTTTGATCATTTTTCACCCCATAGAGAATTTGTTTTATTAAAGAATTGGGAGCATGTTCCACCCATATTTTTCCAAATTACTCCTCACTTGTAATCCACTACTTTGTTAGGAAACGTATCACCCTATTTGTTAAGTTTTTATAAAACTTAATAAAACAATATATATTGTGGAAGCCATAAATCTCCTTTTCGACTTGTGCAACAATTAAATCTATTTTTTTTTCTAATAATCATGCTTGAATCTCCAATTATGATAAGGGAGTTCATGTTTTATAATTGTGCTTAAATCCCTAATAATAATAAGGAGTTCAATATGTCTTTCTTTGATAGAAGGATACCTTGGTAGTCTAGACAAATGAATTTACCCAACACCTTCCACCCCTTGATATAACGATCACTAAAACTAATTTTAAAAAAGCATATTTAGATTAGCAAAACTATTATAAGAAAAAAAACTACATTACATATTATTTTGAAAAAACCTACATTTTAAAAAATAATTACAATTAATTAATTGATGATATTTTAAAAGATAATTACAATTTAGTTAATCGTATTTGCATCATGAATCAAATTAAATTAACAACTTGTAAAATGAAATTTTTAAATGTTATTTTATTTTAATTTAAGTCAATAAATTACAATTTTATAATTAATATCTTTAAAAGTTCTTTTAATCCTCTACTTTATTAATTTATATATTTTCAAATTTTTTAATAAATATTTTTAGTGTTATCTAAACATAGCATTTCAATTTTTTTTTCAAAATAATAAAATATAAATTTTTTATTATTCATATTATTTTTACTTTATAAATTATTTAAGTAATAAAAACCCTCTTCTGGTAATTTCTATTTTATAATTTAATAATAAAAAATAATTGTTATTTATTTAAAATGGATCATATATAATTTGTTATTTGTTTTAATATTTTTTGGATGAAAAATTGGAGATTTAATTTATAGGGTCATTTAGGAGTAGATCCAATTGAAAATTGAAATTTATTTGAGCAAAAATCTAAAATGTCAACACATTTCTACATTTTGAGAACTTTCCATTAACATAAAAATTACCTCAATTAGAATTTTTACATGTAGAATTCATGCTTCATGTAAGTTGACATGTAATGTTGACTCACCATAGTATCTAGTGAATGTCACACATATAGAGGTAGTGAGATATAGACATTTAAGGAATTCTAGAGGGTCCAAAACCCTATCATTGCATTAAATGAAGGTTAAGACATGCACAAAAAAATTCCTAACCCTAACCCTAAATAGTTATCAAGTTATGTTATACAGTGACGGCTAGAAAAAGAGATAGGGATTTCATTCTTATTATATTGAGCTTTGTTTCATAAAAAATCCAAACACTAGAGTGAGATATTGATTCACATTAGAGGAAGATTAGGAGCATCTCCATAATGAATACACTTTTCTTTTTACTAGTATTTCATAATTGATAAGAAAAGAGAAAAAACATACTTCTCACTTTCTAATTAATCTTTTCATATTAAAATTTTCCCACTATAAATCTTATATTCATTATGTAAATATATATTATTACTTTTTTTTTTTTTTTTAATTTTCAACTTTTTTTTCAATCTTTCATGGAGTTCAAATCTACCAATTTATTCAATTACCTCTCTCTATATACAATTTTTAATAAAATACTACATAGTAAAAATATCTATATAAATTTTAATATATTGCATAAACTTATAAAATACTGAAAATTTAATTCAATAAAAATATCTATATAATTTTTAATCTATTTCATAAATTTATTATAATTATAATATAAAAAAATAATAATTAAAAATTATATTTTGTTTAAAAAAATAATAATTAAAAATTATATTTTGTTTATAAGTATTTGTGTGAAAATATCTATATAATTTTTAATCTATTTCATAAACTTATTATAATTATAATATAAGGAAATAATAATTAAAAATTATATTTTGTTTATAAGTGCTTGAGTGGGTGACATCCCCTTTTGAATTCCTTTTTTAATCTATTTCATAAACTTATTATAATTATAGTATAAGGAAATAATAATTAAAAATTATATTTTGTTTATAAGTGCTTGAGTGGGTGACATCCCTTTTGAATTCCTTGAATAATATAGAGGGCAAATAATCGTTACTCTGATTAAGTAAAGAACTAATAATTAAAACTAAAGTGATATTTTTATTTTAAACTGAACTTTAAAATTTAAGGTAAAGTTTGAATAATATAGAGGGCAAATAATCATTACTTAGATTAAGTAAAGAGCTAATAATTAAAACTAAAGTGATATTTTTATTTTAAACTGAACTTTAAAATTTAAGGTAAAGTTTTTACTATTGTTCAATATTAATTTTGTATATATTTAATTTAATTATATGTTTTATTAATTTAATAATAATTAAAAAATAAAATAAAATAATTTATTTTATTAATATTATATTTAATTAAAAGTTATTTTTTTCAATAATTATTATTTAAAAATAAATGATAATTTTCAAAATAATATTTATTTATTACATACAAAGAAAATAACAGATTCAAATTAAATATCATATCACAAAAAATGATATAATATAAAAACCTCATATGACAAAAAATGATATAATATGAAAACCACCATTTTAAGTAATTCAAAGAAAATGACATACAAGGAAAAATACCAAAAATATTATTATATTTTAAAGTAATATCATTAAATATTTGTTTCAAACAACATCTTTGTTTTACTACTATCAAACTAGCTAAGCATCCAACTAGTCAATCAAATAGCTTAACCTATCTCAATGTTTCATTCACATTCAATCACCCAATTTGGGCATCCTCAGACATAGTAATTCAATAACACACGCAAATAACTATCTCAAGGTCTCATTCACTTCCAATAACCCAATTTGGGCATGGTCAAATATAGTTATTGAATAACACAGGCATCATTATTTTACTACTGTCATACCAACCAAGCAAACAGCTTAACCAATCACAAGGTCTTATTCACTTTCAGTGACCCAATTTGGGCATGGTAAGAGATAGTTATTTAATAACACAAGCATCATTATTTTACTGCTATCATACCACCCAAGCAAATAGCTTGACAAATATCAAGGTATCTTTCACTTTCAATGACCCAAGTTTGAATAGGCCCTGGTCACAGCTAGTTATTCTATAACACATGGTTAGTAATATTCCAATTTCCTTTCAATATCTGATAGTACTTGGAATATAGCAATATAATTGCTTGAAATAATATCTATGTATCATGACTTCAAATGTGTGAAAAAATTCTATATATACGGTGGTATTCATAGAGTTGGACGGTCCGCCATCGTAATCCTTCTTGCCTGTCACAGCCAGTCAGCACTGGTGCGTGACAATACGGCCCATTCTGATGACCAGAGCAACACCTCTCAGCGTTTTGTCGCATTGGCTAACGGATAGTAGGGATCTGGTTCTGTGTACGGCCAGGTTTCGGGCCATCTCTGGCAACGGGCAGTTTTAGGATGACCTGAAGAAAGAATCCTTGTTTGTCGATTTGCAATGTTACCCTCTTCGTGTCTTTGGCAATTCAAATTCCATAAAGAGACGTCGCAGACGACAGGGCTCTGTGACTTTCGCCCGTGAAATTGAATCAGGTTTGAGGCGGACACGTACCCTCCACTAACTATTCACGAGAAAATAATTCAGGAACTGGCAGATACAGTCCATGCAGAAACTGACCGACGGAGGGGCTGTAGGCGAGCAGAGGCCCCGCATCGAAAGTGATGGTACAGATTGGAATCCAATAGCCTTCCTTTCAATACAGTTGTTTCAAGATGTTCTGATTCATCTGATCTTGTCCCTGTAACCCTAGGAGGTAGTTTATGTGTCTGAATTACTCAACTCAGTTCAGGATTCTTTATAATTATAATTAGCAAAGAACTAATTCACTCCTGAGATTTCATTCGCTAAAGTGTTGGAAACCTGACAGTATAGTATATAAATTGCAGCACAAATTAAATGCTAAGAAATAACGAAGAAATAATGGAAAATATAAAACAACATAACATAGTATAGTATATAAATTGCAGTACAAATTAAATGTTAAGAAATAACCAAGAAATAATGGAAAATATAAAACAAGAGAACAAAATCATGTTCAAATCATATTCACTGTATTTAGATTTCTGTGGTGAGGAATTTTAGAGAGATCTTCTGGATTGTCCATAGTTAGAGTTATTGTAATCAATTTTTTGAATCTGGATTGTCCATAGTTAGAGTTATTGTAATCAATTTTTTGAATCCGAAACTGATTCATCTTCAAAACTACTTGTCAAATACAAAACTTCAAAACTACTTGTCAAATACAAAACATGAGAACAAAATCATATTCACTGTATTTAGATTTCTGCGGTGAAAAATTTTAGAGAGATCTTCTGGATTGTCCATAGTTAGAGTTATTGTAATCAATTTTTTGAATCCGAAACTGATTCATCTTCAAAACTACTTGTCAAAGATATGAGTTGCAGATCTATGTAATAAATACATGATGCCTGACAAAATACAAAATTGAAGCTATTGAAGTTAAACTTGTAAGCTTGAGGTTTGAGATGAGAAGCCCTAAGAGAAACCCTAAAAAGAAAATTAAAGAGAACTCTATAGATAGATAAGATAATGTTAGGTTGTGAAAATAATATTAAGGTTATGTCATTAATAATAATTAATGAACTAAATTATAATGTCTTTTATAATAAACCTTAGAAAGATTGTTTAATTAGTATAGTATTCAACAATACATAAATTTAAGTGGTAAAACTTGACAATATAAAGAAATATATGGAAGAAAGGTATAAATTTAAGTGGTAAAACTTGACAATATAAAGAAACATATGGGAGAAATGTCTGTATTTTTATTGCTTAGAAGTAAAGATTACAATCTTCATACAACAGGTTTACAAAAGGTTTTAAATGCTTCCTAGAACTATCAGGATAAGATATATACTATCTTCAACATAATTACAAAAGGTTTTAAATACTTCTTAGCTGATAAGATATATACTATTTTCAACATAACTGCCACCATTACATAAATTGCCATTATTAACTTTTAATTGTTCTCAAAATTATAACTCTAAAAATTAATATTTTTTTTTTTTGAGAAACATTCATATTTTATTAAATACCATTATTATCTTTATTGTTTCTGTTAATTTTATTATTAATACTAGTTGATTTAATTATGTGGTAGCTTTTCTAAGTTACATAGAGATAGGATTTCACCTTTTTAATTAAGTTCAAGGCTTACATCTATTGGAAATGGGCACAATTAATGGTCTTTTAATCTAAAATCTTAATCTGATGGTTAACAATTGAAGATGCAGGCATATTTTAAGTCTAAAGATGCAGGCATATTCTTAGTAGTCCTCCTAAATCAATGAATATGATTTATTGTTCATAATTTCCTTGCATTTATGAATGCATCCATTAAACTGTTTACTTTTTCACATTTACCTAATCATATTAAGAAATTATTGTAAGACCATATGATTGTCACCTTTAAATAATTAACATAGATTGATATTTGTGCAAGCCAAGTTTAAATGATTAACTTGCACTATGAATTTTCTTGAGCCTGCACCATAAATTTTAGTGGGCCTGACATTTTTACTATACTAATTAGAGTTGTTTTTTAACTACACTGAAGTTTTACCAACTATAAAGCATTCACCAGTAGCCAGTTAGCCACTGTGCTAATTTATATATATATGATAGTTTATATATAGATATAGATATAGATATGACCTATATTTCTTAGGAATCTCATACATCAATTAACTGAATCGATTCAGGTATAAACACTTTTTTGAAACTAAATAAAAAAACTATACATCAATTTAACTTAAACAGAATCTAACCCAACAGTAAAATAAATAAATCTTACCCTCATCAAATCAATTCGACTACATTAAAATCAAATATTGTAACAATTTGAAGACAAAGGCCAACACCAACTGACTGAAAACAACACAACAGCGAGCTAATAGGGAAGATTTCACAGTGTCGAAATCGTATATCAATTCAACTTCGTATTTCACTAGGGACAACCGGGGATCTCTGTCCGATTTGTTTTTTAGCATTACAGTCGGAATATTTGACTTGACTTGGATTTAAAAGCACTTTGTAAATTTGAAAATTTGGTTGTGTGCAGACAAGTAAGGTGCTTGGCGCTTCACCAATTCAGGTGAGAGATTTCCTATTCATTTACTGGTAATGAAGAAAAAACGGATACATAGAAATAATTCGGCATGAAATTTAAATCCTTCTTAAATTTAGGCCTGAGGCCAAATATCTGCACCACGAATTCTTTTGTTCCAGTTGATGGTCAATGGATCTGGAGTCGAGATTGGATCTATAATACTCAGGTAAAGTAACGGCTGTCGGTTTATCGAATTCCTGATAATTTTAGGGTTAACACCCGTGTTGAGATTTGAGAACTAGACGCATAACGGATCTGGGACGTACATATTGTTTCTTCACGGTAAATAATGAGGAGAATGGCATCTCATAACGTCATTGCTGCGCACTAAACAGTGCGCTGTAGATGTTCATGTAATCGCACGGGTGATTTCTGTCCTCCAAGTACGGTGGGCTTGAGGGAGCTATCCGGCTGATTGATTGTGCTATGTTTGTTTCGTTTTCTGATTCCGCCAGTCGTTCAAGAGACAGTAACGTGACACTTAAGCACCACCACATCTTCAGTGCAAGAGCTCAGGCGACAAGCCCACGCCTTGTGTTTTGTCGTTGTCTCATCTCTGCAGAGGATGAAATTAATGCCCAAAGGGACAAAGATCCTCTTCGAGGCAGTTTAGATAGGGCGCGCATTCGTTCTGCTTCACATTTGCAGGCTGGGATACTCATGATTGCCATGGAAGAAAAGAAAATGGGCGAACTTTACTCTCTGAATCCAGTCACAGGCTGTCCAAAATTCAATTATTGGAACTTTGTGGCTTAGAAATGGCGCTCGTGCAGGTCTTGAGTCGTNTTAAATCCTTCTTAAATTTAGGCCTGAGGCCAAATATCTGCACCACGAATTCTTTTGTTCCAGTTGATGGTCAATGGATCTGGAGTCGAGATTGGATCTATAATACTCAGGTAAAGTAACGGCTGTCGGTTTATCGAATTCCTGATAATTTTAGGGTTAACACCCGTGTTGAGATTTGAGAACTAGACGCATAACGGATCTGGGACGTACATATTGTTTCTTCACGGTAAATAATGAGGAGAATGGCATCTCATAACGTCATTGCTGCGCACTAAACAGTGCGCTGTAGATGTTCATGTAATCGCACGGGTGATTTCTGTCCTCCAAGTACGGTGGGCTTGAGGGAGCTATCCGGCTGATTGATTGTGCTATGTTTGTTTCGTTTTCTGATTCCGCCAGTCGTTCAAGAGACAGTAACGTGACACTTAAGCACCACCACATCTTCAGTGCAAGAGCTCAGGCGACAAGCCCACGCCTTGTGTTTTGTCGTTGTCTCATCTCTGCAGAGGATGAAATTAATGCCCAAAGGGACAAAGATCCTCTTCGAGGCAGTTTAGATAGGGCGCGCATTCGTTCTGCTTCACATTTGCAGGCTGGGATACTCATGATTGCCATGGAAGAAAAGAAAATGGGCGAACTTTACTCTCTGAATCCAGTCACAGGCTGTCCAAAATTCAATTATTGGAACTTTGTGGCTTAGAAATGGCGCTCGTGCAGGTCTTGAGTCGTTTGAGATCTCTAAAATTCCTGAGAACCATAATTACTTAGCAAGACCACCATCATTACCTTTCAAATGTCCGATCTCTCAACCCGACAAAACGCTTTTCATTTTCTCGATATTCTCGCTGTCTACCTGAGTTTCACGTGCTCCCATCGATAACATCTATCGTGTATACAGAAGTTTGAAACGCTGCACTTGCTTATCCCGTTGATTTCCCACGGATGTTTAGATCGCGTTAGGGTTTTACAGTTAGGGTTTTATAATATAGCTATTTTTAAGTAATAATAATAATAATAACGTGTTAGGGTTTTACAGTTAGGGTTTTATAATATAGCTATTTTTAAGTAATAATAATAATAATAATAATTTGTTTTTTTAAGTTATGATTAAGTTAGATATCGTATGTTTTTCATATACCAATTTGATATTTTTATGAATTTGAATATGTAATCTTTAAAAAAAAATACATTTCATAATCATTAAACCCAATTTTAACATTTTAACTTCAAGAAATTATAACAATTATTATTGACCTTTTAACTTAACTTCAAATTAAATAAAATTCTAAAAACATATCTGATAAAAAATTATTTATTTCCTTTAAAACCTGTTTTATGAGTATTAATTTCAATCCCACTTAATGCAGAGAATTTCAAAACCATCGCAATGTTACAATACATGAGGAAAACTTGGAACAAATTTAATATCACAAGTCAAATGAATTTGGATAAGAAGCGCACATGGCTGGATAAGCAGGACACTTGGCTGGAAAGGTAAACGAAGAAAATCTATAAAATTTAGTTTAACTAAAAATATACGACTGGAAAGGTAAAGGAAGAAATTATATAAAATTTAGCTTAACTAAAAATTTACTAAAAAAAAATGAGTATTCTTTTTTTTTTTCAATATAGTGAATTTAGTGAATTTGTACTTTGAACAAGGTAAAGGAAGAAATTATATAAAATTTAGCTTAACTAAAAATTTACAAAAAAAAATGAGTATTCTTTTTTTTTTTTTTCAATATAGTGAATTTAGCGAATTTGTACTTTGAGCATGTAAATATTCTCTTAATTATAAAGAAAATAAAATACCAATTTATGTGTAGTTGAAAGTACAGAGGATGTTCATCTGTATTTGTATTTATATGGTTTCATAATGGGATTGTAAGAAAAAGTATTGTTGAAAGTAAAGAGGATGTGTATTTGTATTCATATGCTTTTTTTCATGTGGATATGCAATAATTTTTTTTTATTAAATAAAAGTTAAATTAAAAAAAATAACAATTTACTTTTAATTTTTATAATGAATGATTTTATAGTATTTTTAATATTAATTAAAAATATAATTTTTTTTTTTATGAAGTATATAATGGGAAATCTCTATTTTTAATTAAATTTAATGAATTTAAAACTCTTTAAAATAAAAATTAAGTCCAATTCCTATAATAATTTATAGTTATTTTATAACTATTTTGAAATGAGAAATAAGTACAATAATAATGATATTTAAGTGAAACTACTTTTCATAAAAGAATTCAAAATTCAAAATTGTACTTTCTAGATATATTTCTTTTAAATGTCTTTGCATCAAGGATAAACATATTGACTTTGATGAATGCATGGGAAATTAAATCTTTAAGCATAATTCACTAGAAGACAAAGCCAATATAAAAAGGTGATAACATGAAATAATGTCTTATTAGGAAGGTAAAATCTAAAACCTATTAAATAATAACATCAATATAAATCCATCTAAACTTTGGATCTATGAAGTAAAAACAGGAATTCAAAAAAAAAATGAGATGAAAATATCTTAGTAATTAAAATAAAAATGAATTAAAATGGATCTAAATTAGTGTCCTTTATTTACACACACACATCTTATTATGCATCTCATAATTGTGGGATAATAAAAAATAGTTAGGAATGTTGTCAAATGTATTGCCTCATTTTCTTATTGGTTCTACATATGTTATTGTTACCAATATGGGAAGAATGTTATAATCTCAATCTCTTGAATACTAGGATACACTTCATATCATGCATCCCATAATTGTGGGATGATAAAAAACAGTTAGGAATGGTGCCAAATGCATTGCCTCACTTTAGTAATGGTTATAAATATGTTATTGTTATAGATATGGGAGGAATGTTATAATCTCAATCTCTTTAATACTAGAGTATACAATGTACTTCATCTTCTTAGTATAATGATATAATCTTAATCTCTTCAATAATGTAAAATGTACTTCATTTTTTTAATCTAATACAATGATATGAAACATATTTTTTTTAAATTTAATATATTTAGAGATTATTAAGCTAAAATATATTTTAGTATTGGACCAATTCATTTATTTATTGAAATAGTTTGAATTTAGTGAAAAAAATAACTTTTTTTAATTTATTTAAGAAAGTAAATTATATTTAATATAAACTTGGTGAGAGTCAAACCCAAATAAATATGAAATTAAAAAATATTTATTCATTTTTAAATTTTTGTTATAAATCATGCTTCCACTCATATAAAAAGATTTTAAAAATATAACTTCAATAATATATAAGTAATGATAGAACGAGTGCAAAGATTTATGATAAATAATGATAGAAACAATGCAAAGATTTATGATGATGAAAATGTTTGTCACTCATTAAAATTCAACTTTAGTTTATTAGATATTAAGAAAATAAAGATGGACGAGTGCAAAGATTTATGATAAATAATGATAGAAACAATGCAAAGATTTATGATGATGAAAATGTTGGTCACTCATTAAAATTCAACTTTAGTTTATTAGATATTAAGAAAATAAAGATAAAAATTAATTGATATGGTTTAACATATTGTTTCTAAAATAAAAAATATTAGAGAATTTTTTTTTGTAACTTTTATGTAATTAGTGCATTGGCTAGAAAGTTTTTTTCATCATACACCTTAGTAGAGTTACAAAATTTGCATATCCTTTCCTTTCATTGTGTTCTAGATCTAATACAAAGTGTGAGTATATCTAGGAAGCTTAATTTTCATTGTGATTTTAATGAAAGTTTGATCTTATTTTAATTACTATGTTTCTTCTTTAAACCATTTAGACTAGAAATGAATTTTTGATAATTGAACTTATGCTTTATGTTTCTTTTTTCGTACAATAACTTTATCTTTTTTTCACTTTCTTCATTGCACCATAATTTTTCTTTATATTTAGTTGTGATAATACATTTTATATATTATATATATTTAGTCTTGGTTGACTTTTAGTGGTATTTAAGGAAATGTTAAGATGCTTATCAATATTCTTGTTGATTAGCATGTGATTATACATTAAGTACATGATCATAAACATACTTTCAATGGATTGAAACACCACCTCCAAAAAAGGAATTATACATAGTGTGATTTTTATTTTTTTTTAAATTATTGATATAAACCAATTCTCCATTTTCATCCACTTTTCATTAGTATTGATTCATCACTATTATAAATGGTTCATCATTATTACGGAAATTTATTTTTTTCTTCGCAACAAAAATTGATCTTTTACAATCGTTTTTGTTGTCCCCTTAGTACACCCCTACAAAATTTGTTGACCTTCATAGCATTCTACACACACTTCTTAGATTAATTGTTAGTCCCCCCATACATAACAATTCATGCATTTTTCTCCTTGTCCAAAGTACTTGAGAGACTTGAGAAACCCCCATTGATCCTACCACCTTCATATTTCCCCATTTGTGGCAACACTCCCATGAATTGATGGTGAGAATTCCCATAGAAAACCCAATGAAAAATTCCATTGAAGGTTGTAGATGAAGAGTAGTCATTTTTTAAAGAAGGCTTGGATTAACAACTATGTCTCATCTTAATAAGAAGATCTACAACCCACAGTTTTTTTCATTTGTCAAGTCTATTGTTGGTGCATAGGTCCCTCTATCACCATGAAGAGTGGAAATTCTTCACATGAATCAACATTAATGGTCTACATTGTCTCATGGTGGTCGATTTTATCAAGAGGGACCAAAATGAAATATTTTGTGAGAAACTAAGGTTTCTCCCATGGAAGAAAATCTATAGTCCACGATCTCTCATAAGAGGTCAAGAAATAGAAGGGGAGATAAGTTAAGAATAGGATTTCACCCACTGATCAAGACTGACAATGCACAATTAGCCATGGGAGATATGGGAAATAAAAAGGAAAATCCTCAAAGGTTCTGTGAATCATTAGGATTTAGCCTATCAATCAAGATCAATGACTCACAAGGGCTTGTGAGAGGTATGGGGAAGGAGAAAACAAAATGCATGGGAGGTCATGAACATTCCTAATTGTTCCCACCATAGGAGATATGTAGCCTAGATCATCCCCACAATATTAAGACCAATGGATCATAGAGATTCATAGGCGATGTTGGGAAATAAAAAGGGGATTTCTAGGGGACCTTTAAACAACTCAAATCTCCCTTATCCAATTAGTTCAATACAAGAAATCCATCATTGAGGGGTTCACTTCCAGTCTAAAAGATTGTGTTGTTACGTCCAAGGTAGATCAACATAAGAGGTTTCACCCACCTTTCCAAATCAAAATATCACATTAAATCAATGGATGATTCACCCTTGGGGAATCTGAATCTTCATATCCAATAAGATCTTGCCACATGTACCATGTAAATGTTCGCATAAATGTCTCCATCACCCAGTCTATGCAGCCAATGAGATCATACCATGTGGTCTGCTCTAATCAACATAAAGGGATTGAGTAAGAATTTTTCTAATTCCTTTCATCAAGAAATATGGGGTTCCACTGAATCCTTTGTCAAGGATATTCACACTTCATGCCATCAAATCCACTATTGTGCCACATTAGGAAAATCAATACTAGGATTCATGAGAGGAAGGGGAATTCCATGTTTCACCAAAAAGGTAACGGGGAGAAGATACCAAAACCTATTTGGGGTAAATTTAACATTGATGACCACACAAATTATATGAGTATCACAATCAATTTAAGACTTGAGAAACTAGACACCACTAGCTTGGGGCTAAGGGGGAATGGTCTTGTAACTAGATGGTTACTAACTTACTTCCCATCAATGGCCTTCCATAATTTGATGGAATGAAATGAAGGTGAATGGGACAACTCACCAGTCCTCCTAAAGACCCAAGGAATGACCATCACATAGTAGGTGCAAGTAGAGCCTATAAAATGGACATTTTATTGGGATTTTGAGAGAGACAATACATTTCATTGCATAAGTTTTGTTGAGTCCATGTTGGGAGGATCAATCACATTGATTTTATTTGTGTCTTCTACCCTCATTCTCTTTCTCTTTGTAGGTGTAACTATCAGCTTTATATTTTGGGAAGGAAACTAATAGAGGTCTAGTGCTGAGATTTTATAGTACCCAATTGGTGCCCTCATTGTATATAAAGAAATAATGGATTTATTTTGTATTCGAGACTGAGGTATATTGCCACTACTGAATGAAAAACATCCAAGTTGGGTATGTCAATGTCTTCCATTTTCTATCTTTTTTGTGTGTTGAAGTAATTGATGGATCTATTCTTCCATGCATATTCAATTTTTTGTCTCATGAATATGTGTAATTGATCCGGATTATTTTCGGCACGAAATGAGAGCGGAGATATAATAAAGAAATGCACAGAGATATC
>SNQJ01S0021397.1:89427-101030 GCA_010110895.2 Picea sitchensis | reverse complement strand
AAAAGGTCAGATCTTTGCTTGTGCTTCTACATCTTGAATATATTGTGATCTCCATGTGTTGATGAATCTTGTATGCAGTTAATAAATTAGTAGTAGTTAGTGATTCCAAGAAAGAATTTGGCTTGGGATCATTACACATTTGTCCTTCTCCATTGTGAATCAACAATGTTGGGAAGGGAATTTAATCCTCCGGGTGGAGGTGTGCGAAGTTTGAATAAAGGAACCCCAACAAGTTGAACCCCCACCTCATGGCATCCCCAATGTGCCTCATCATGTTGTACCACCTGCAAATTTAAGACATCATATACGCCCCAAGCCCAAGGTAACACCCCATCTGGGGAAAATTGATCTGCATTGGCCAGATCTTGGAAAGAGAAGGAGAGAGGAGTTGGAATTTTCAGGGGCCAAGACTAACTATGACCTTCACACTGCATATCTACACCAACGTTGGAAATCTTGTCCACTACTTTGTTTACAGAGTGGCCAACATGAGAAGGAACGACCATAAGTAGCAGATGAATTCAATTATCTAGTGAGTCTAAAAGATGGGAGAGTTTCTAGCCGAGGGAAGGCTTGGAAGGAGAGGTGCCATTTTTTATTTTGGTTAATATCCCTACAACTATGATAGAATATCCCTCTACAACAAGCTGAGTATAACCATTATGAATAACAATCTGGAGGTCGTGAAGCAAGGCCCATAATTCTACATCATTGTTGGTTTCAATTATGAGACTACCAACATAAGTAAACATAATTTTACCTGAGGAGTCTTGAAAAACCCCACCATATCATGTTGGTCTTGGGTTACCCTTAGTGTTCCCATCAAAGTTGATCTTTGTGAATCCTGGAGGCTCCAAATCGACTAGAGGGGCCCAATCCTAGAGGGTCGGGAACTTAAAAGGAAGATAGAAGGCCCACTATCAAGGAGACTAGAAGAGGACGTTCCCGCTCGTCATATTCAAAATCTACTACTTACCATTTAAGTAGAGAAATGGATTCCTTAATGCACTTATAAATACATGTCTAGATGAGATGCCAGCCTAGACTAGTTCCTTTGAACATCCTTTTGAACACCTCTCAAGCGAGGAACCTTGATATTAGCTACCAAATATTTTTTAAGATAGGATTCTTGTAGGGTGAGGGCCACCACAAGACTAAAGTGCGCAGATGTCATTCTGTTGTTTTCCATAATGTCTCATAGAGGAGGTCACTTGATCCCATAGCTGAGAGATGAACGAACATCTTTCAAGAAGGCGGTTCTATGTTTATTCTTATTGTAATCACAATTGACAAAATCGTAGGCCCTCTGAAGCTACTCTTCAGTAGGTTGTCCCACATGAGGATCCTCCTATGCTCAACCAACCATAGGAAGAAGATGAATTTAGGCTAGTGTGTTGAGTTCCATATTCTTTCCCAACATACTTATTTTTCCAAGAGATTATCCCTCGTATTAAGAGAATATGCTACTTTGACCGTGAAACTTCCCACCGTAGAGTGCCCCCAATGAAGAATATATCCCTCTCCCTTGGATCAATATTACAGTAGAGGGAAATCAGTTGGAATAGGGGGTTGTGAATGTGATTGTGGCTTTGTACATCAAGAAGCGAAGGATCATGATGAAGGGCCAAAATTAGTTGCTAAGAATTAGCATATAAGAGGGAAGATCACCCATCACATTTAATAAAAATAGAATAATCAAAATTAATATCATATTTCTTTTTAACATGTACATTCTCTATATGTAAAAAAACTCTCACAAATATAAGGATTTTTTTGTACTATACATATTTACCTAAACAATTGTGTTGAATAGGCTTGGTAAGAATTAATTATTTACTACTCATTACAGGAGATTATCTCTCTGCAAATTTTAGGGTTTTTTCATGCTCCCAATTCTCGCCTACCCATACCTTCTTTGACTCCCTTGGTACGTGTTGATTGCCTCAGCCCTGCAGCTCTGAACGCCTCAGAAGAATGGGAACAGAAGGGGGGGCAAAAGCCCCCTCCTACCGTAACGTTGTTTCCAACGATCCAGAGAACTCATGAGTGCGTTGACCATCCATTGAGCCACCATTTCACTTACGATACCAATATATGAAGGAAGAGATAGATATAAAAAAAGAATCAAACACGGATGTTGAGTCCTCACCTCCAAAAGCAGCTCGGGTCTGGACACCTGGTAAATGTATCCCCCAAGCCCCGTTTGTGCCCAGGTATGTCATCAAAACTAGTAGGATAGGAGAGCATACGCAGTTCATGCAAAACCATGCTCTCATAGGAAAATTCCTAGGTCTCTGGCCCTCAGAAAAGGACCTAGCTCGCTGGATCAAGGCATGGTGGAACCCCAAGGGATACTATGAGCTTTGGCTGAGCTCCAAAGGTTTCTTTACAGTAATATTCTACAACCTGGAAGACAAGTACAAGATCTTTTAAGGGGGACCATATTTCTACAACTCAGCCAGCCTCTACCTACATTTCTGTATAGACCGCTTCTACCCAAAAAAGGAAAACTTTTCATATGCACCGGTATGGATTCCCCTCTATTCCCTACCCAAGAGTTATAGTTAGAGGAAATTTTATTGGGCATAGGAAATACCCCGGGTAAATATGTCAAATCTTCCGAAGCTAGCAAACAAAGAAAATACACCTCTTATGCAAGGATATGTGTCTATATCAACATCTCTAAAGCTCTTCCATGCACAGTTACTTTAGAATACCAAGACAAGCAATGGGCCCAAACCATAGACTATGAACACATCCCTTTCAAATGTCGAAAATGCCATGAACATGGACACCTTTTCAGATATTTCCCTCTCAATGCCCCCCCAAAGAGGGAAGTTGAAGAGAAACCAAAGGAAGGATTTACCCAGGTTCAAAATCGAAGGAGACAAGCACAGAAGAAGCCCATAACCAACAAAAAAAAAAAGAACCCAAATAATAACTCATTCGAAGCCCTTAATCACCTCCCAGAAGAAGAAGAGGTGGAAAACCCCCATAAGACTGTGGGGAAATATCCCAGCAAGCACAAGGAAGATCAGTCATCACAAGAGTATCAAACCCCAAAAAACCAAGCCGATCCATAGACTCACCCAGTCTCAGGGAAAGAACCAAAAAGAGAGGAAGACACAGTCATGGAAATGGATGAGTAGGACCTAGCAAAAATCGACCTAGACTGGTTAGAGGAAGCACTCAACAAGAAGGATCTCCAAGCCTTACCAGAGGACCAACTCAAGAAAGTTCACAAAGTATTTTTGGACTCATCAGCATGGGCTACATCTATGTTGGGGATCAACATAGACCCAAACCAAGATCCAAGAGAAAACCCAAAAGAAAACAAGTGAAGGGGCAGAAAACTGGCTCAATAGCTAATAAAGGAGCTGGAAAATTATATGATCAACTCGAGACAAATTCAAAAGATCTCAGAGAGATCCTTTTCCCACCCACCAAATTTTTAACTATGAATATCCTCACTTGGAATATCAGAGGCCTAAATGGAAGATACAAACAAAGGATTCTTTGAAACTACATCAAAATGGAAGACCCTGATATATTCCTGATACAAGAGACAAAATGTGCATGGCGAACTGCATAAGATATCATCAAAATATGTTGGCACAACTGTGAATCCTATCAAACAGACTCAAAAGGGGCTTTAGGAGGCTTGGCCATCCTATGGAATCCTTCTACAATCATCCTTGATCAAGTCCTCTCCACTCCATGCACCATCACAACGCACTACAGAGCCATTGGTTTAGACAAGGAGGGAATGATCACAAATGCCTATGGACCACATAACACACAAGACAAAGACCTCTTTATTCAAATCCTGGATTACCTAGGTTCTTTAGTAGAAGGAAAACGATGGATAATAGGTGGAGAATTCAAAATGATTCTCACGCTAGAGGAGAAACGAGGTGGGGAAAAACACTTGGACCAGGACAGCGCAAAATTCTAGGAACTCATAGAAAAACTTGGATTGGTAGATATTGAGAATGGCAATGGCACCTACACTTGGACCAACAAAATATCAGGTCACCAAAAAATAGCTTGCAGGCTTGATCGCTTCCTCATATCGAAAACTCTCCTTCTAGAAGGCCCCCTAGTAGATTCCAACATCCTCCCGAAGGCAGGCTCGGACCATTGGCCAGTTCAGCTCTGGGTTGACACTATTTCTACCCTGAAGCTTAAAGCCTTTAGATTTGAGAAATTTTGGCTCTTCCATCCAGATTTCCAAGAGCTAGCCCATCACTGGTGGAGCACTACAGAAACTCAAAAAGGTACAAAAATGTATTGCTTTCAACAAAAACTCAAATATTTCAAACAACATGTGCACAAATTGAACAAAGAAATCTTTGGGAGCATCTTCCGAGAAAGGAAAATGTTGGAACAAAAACTAGAGAACCTTCAAGGACAAATCATTCATGCAGGATATACAATCACTCAACAGTAGCAGGAGAATGAACTGAAAACGAAACTAGAAGAAAGACACAAGCAAGAAGAAATCCTTTGGACACAGAAATCATGGATTCAATGGCT
Organism: Picea sitchensis; assembly: GCA_010110895.2. Classification (NCBI taxonomy): domain Eukaryota; kingdom Viridiplantae; phylum Streptophyta; class Pinopsida; order Pinales; family Pinaceae; genus Picea; species Picea sitchensis. The sequence goes on along the minus strand of SNQJ01S0021397.1, from coordinate 96,494 downwards.
CAATGAGGGAGAGAAAAATACCAAATTCTTCCACCGTTCCATGATCCACAAATGCCTCATCAATCGCATCACAAATTTTGATGACTCGCAAGGCAGCACCCTGTTAACTCATCAGGAAATAACGCATGAGATGACATATTTCTACAAGGTCGATCTCCTCTCAGAACCCAATGTGGATTGTACCTCAGCAATAGAGCGGGTGACCCAAAATATCCCAACTATAATCACCCAAGAACATAATGAGGCTCTCATGACACCAATAACTCAAGCATAAGTGGATTAGGCTATTCAGGAGTTACCCATAGACAAGGCTCCAGGTCCAGATGGTTTCACAACAGACTTCTTCCACTCCTGCTGGCCTATGTTAAGGGAGGAGGTGTGGCAGCTGGTGGAGGAATCTCGCAGCTCATGCAAAGTTCTTCCAGCACTAAATGCCACTTTCCTCACTCTAATTCCCAAAGAAGAAAGGGTCACAAATCTGAAGAACTTCAGACCCATATCTCTTTGCAACGTGATCTACAAAATCATTTCTAAGGTTATACCTCTAAGACTTAAACCAATTCTCCCCTTCATCATCTCCAAGGAGCAATTAGGATATGTCGAAGGAAGGAAAATCATGGACAATGTCATACTTGTCCATGAAATCATTCACTCACTCAAAATAACCTGCACTCTAGGTATGCTTCTAAAACTTGACCTTTCAAAAACTTTTGACAAATTAAGCTGGTAATACATGATATCTCTCCTATCGGTTTTTGGTTTCAACAAGGATTGGATCTCTTAGATAATGAACCTCATTTCCTCAACATTTTTCTCGATCCTCATCAATGGTGTCCCCTCACAACCCTTCTCCCCCTCAAGAGGAATAAGGCAAGGCGACCCTCCCCTTTCCTTTTTGTCATAATGGTTGAAGATCTAGGATGCTATATCAAGGCCTCAATTCAAAATGGATCCCTGCAAGGCCTCCCTCTTCATGGGTTACAACCGACAACCTCCCACAACCAATTTTTCGATGACACACTATTAATGAACACCCCCACCGTGCAAGAAGCAATTAAACAAAGTTCCATCCTCTCCAATTTTAGTGAAGCCTCCGACACCACCTTTAATCTAGCCAAATTGCAACTCTTCTTTTTTAATACTCCAACAACTATTCAACAACACCTTTCTCAACTTTTGAATACCCATGTTTGCACTCTGCCCTCTCGATACCTGGGACTCCCTCTCTCTAACTCACCAGCCATAAACATCTCCAAGGATTCCCTCCTAATCTCCATCACCATTCCTCTTAGCAACTGGACCTTTCACTCCCTCAACCTTCCAGCCAGATTGGTTCTCTTAAAGTCGGTCCTCCAAGCCATCCCAACTTACCTCTTCTCAGCCCTAGTTGCCCCCCAATTTGTCATAAAGAAAATAAGAATATGCAAAGAAACTTTCTATGTCATGGACACAACCCGAAAAAAAAATGGGCCCTTGTTAGCTGGGACAAGGTCTGCAAGCCCAAATATTTAGGTGGTCTGGGCCTTCGAGACCCTGGAAAATTAAATAGCACCATGGGAGCAAGAATTTGGTGGAGATGGCTCAAAAAACTAGCATAGATCTGGGAAAAACTCTGGAAATGCAAATATGCCCCAAACACACATCAGAATCAACTCATAAGAATGCAGGAGAAAATCCAAGGCTCCAACACATGGAATGCAGCCTAGAAAAACCGGCCACTCATACAAGAACATGCTTTTTGGGAAGTTCACAATGGCTAGAATGCCTTATTCTGGACAAATTCCTGGCAGCAAATGCCACTCCTGCAACTGGAAGAAAATCTACAGTCCTACAAAAATCACATCCAAGATATGGCCACTCTAAGTGGCAGATTTGTGGACAAATACCCCCAACATCTCTCCTTGTCGAAGCTAGAAATCTACTCATCAGGAACTCCAAGTGGCAATGGATTGTGACCTGTAGCACTGGAAATAAGCTACTACCCAAAGGCAAATCCAGAAAATAACAGACCAAGACATTCTCAGATGGGGATACAGACCTCATGGAAGATTCACTCTCAAGGAGGGATACACTTTTCAAGAGAAATTCCATAACCTTAAGAAATATAGCATCTGGACAACAATATGGAAATCCAAACTCTTGCCCAAAATATCTACTTTCCTCTGGCTTCTACTTCAGAACAAGATCTTAACCTAGGACAATCTTCAAAAATGAGGTTTCATCGACCCTTCGATCTACCATCTCTGCCATCTCCAGACAGAAGCCATGGTGCACCTCCTAAATAACTATCCACTCAATGAGAACATCTGGAACCAAGCCACTCGGTTCATTAGAAGAACCAAACGAGTTAAAAACAACATCATAAGCACCATCAGGGACTGGGATTTTGGTTCCTTTAAAAGTCCTATCTTGAACAGAACATGGAAACTCTTACCAGGCTTCATCGTTTGGCAACTATGGAAGGATAGAAACAAAAGAATCTTTCACTCCCAGTCATCTCCTCCCACCCTCCTCTGGAACACAATCCTCCTGCATCTCCAAGAAACTCTTTAGCTACAATCATGGACCAAGGAAGACTTCCCAACTGACCTAGGTGAGCTCTCGCTCCTCAACTCCTGGGGATTCTCGTTTTCACACTCCATCCCTCCTTAGCAACCCCCCCTTTTTTCAAAATCCCTCAGTCCCTCTAAGTGGCTCGTCCCCCTGCAAGGCTTCCATAAGGTCAACTTTGATGGCGCATCAAAAGGCAATCCAAGACACTCAGGCTATGGAGCGGTCATAAGAAACAGCTTAGGCCAAATTCAAAGCCTCATCACAGAAAATATTGGATGCGACACCAATAATTCAGCAGAGCTTTGGGGTCTTATCAAAGGAGTGCAAATGGAACTAGATCAAAACCTCACATGTATGATCATTGAAGGAGACTTCAAAATCATAACAGACTTGGCAACAAAAATCCTGAATGGTCGAGATCTAGGGAAAATCACACCCAATTGGCGCCTCCTTGGCCCTCTTTACAACTTCTAGGCTTTTCTCAGATCCTCTCTAACTCTAACCCCTTCACACATTCAGTGAAGTGCAAACAAAGTTGCGGGAAGACTGGCCAAGGCAAGGGTTAACTCTATGCAGCAGGTCATTATCCATGATTCCAGGCAGTCCCAAAGCTCTCCCCTCTAGATCCAATGCGAGGAGCTTGCTCAATTGGATGGCCCTATTGCGGACGAGGAGCCACCTTTGTCTACTTAGAATATCTTCCAAGTCAAAAATGATGAGAAGCTCAGGAGCGAGTGTAGAAGAAGATCAGTTGGCAGTTGATTTAGGGACCTCGGCAATCGGGAGTCAGGTGCACGGAGGTTGTTTCTTCCCAAATTCGCAAAGTCATGAAAAGAGAGAGAGGATATGGATCATTGATGCTAGAGAAGATCTTAATCGTCGATCTGGTCCCATAGATCTAACGCGAGAAAATTTCTGAAAATCAGGTTTCGGGAGTTTGGAGCATGGAGGGAGTTGTCTGCCCAAGTCGTGATATGTGAGAGAGGATCGGTATTGTTGGTGCTAGAGGAGATCTTAACCATCGATCTGGTCCCATTGATCTGACACGAGAAAATTTCGGGAACTCGGGTTTCAGGAGTTCAGAGCATGGAGGGAGTTGACTCCCCAAGCCGCGAAATTATGAAATTTGAAAGCGGATCTGGACCGTTGGTGCTAGAGGAGATCTAAATCGTCGATCTGGTCCCATTGACCAGATGCAAGGAAATTTCGGGAACTCGACAATCGGGAGTTCGAAGCATGGAGGAAGTTGTCCGCCCAAATCGCGAAGTCGTGATACACAAAATCGAGAAATGCGAAAGCGGATCTGGACTATTGGTGCTCGAGGAGATCTGTTCAAGTCACGAAGTTGCGAAGGAGATCTGAACCGCCGATCCGGTCCCATTGCTCTTAGGCAATTTTGTAAGCCAATTGGTTGCAGGAATTTTTGTAAGTAGATAGGTTACAGACATTTTTGTAAGAAGATAGGTTGTAGGCATCTTTGTAAGTAGACATGATGCAGGTCTTTTTGTAAACTCTCAGCTGGAATTAATATAAGGATCCACTTTTACTCACAAAAAAACAAAAAAATTATTTACTAAGAAAGTTTTAATAATTTTCCAATTTCCTATATTTATGAGTTTAGATAGATTAATATAATTGTTAAAATAAAAATTGCAAGATATTACTTAGTGGAAAACACATAAAAATGAAATTTTATTTGCTAACTAATTTCTACTAGCTATGAATTACAAATAAATTTAACTACTTTCTAATATCAATTAAATTTTAAATTTAATAAACATGATAAATATTATATATATTTACAATTAATCAAAATAATACCTTAATCTATTAACAAAATAATCTACTTATTTTTTTTAGTAACATATCATTTTTGAAATTAATTAATATAATACATTAACATGCTTACAAGATAATCCTACACTACTAATTTTTTCATAAAAATAACTAGAAGTTGAAAGAGGAAAAACTCTTGAAATTTTATTTTTTTACAATCATTTATGTTTTAAGAATCATGTTTCAATATATTTTCATCTTTTTTAAAAGTTATTCATTATCACTTTATTATAGATCAAATCTTTCCATTGATTTTATTCTTCTTAACCTTTAATAGATCTCAAATTAAAATGAATCTATATTAATATTTAAAAATAAAAGATTTTTTTATTTATTTAAAAGTAATCTCAATTATAAATTTAAATTTTAACTTTTTATTATAAACAATATTTGATAAAAATGATTAACATGTTCCAAGTACGAGATATTTACTTCCAAAACTCAAGATGATTAAATAAATATCGAATCTCTTTTACTAGTTCTTATTCTCACATTCTTGATAAATATTATAAACTTTGCGATTAATTATTTTATTTTTATTTTTTTTAATATTTGATTATAATTAAATAATTAATAGTTGAAGTAGGAGTAGCAACTTGATTACTTAATTTAAATGATTACGTAATTTGAGTTTTATGTAAAAAATATTTCAATTTACAAATTAAATAACTTTGTTGTATAAATTTAATTATTTAACAATTGAAATTAATGTTATAATTTTTTTTTAAATAAAATTTGTATATTATATAAATTTACAATATAAATATGTTCATTTTTTGAAATACTTAAGAGATAAAATAATTAAATAACAAATCTAAATCTAAATTATATTTAATTAATTTTTTTTGTAAATTTGATAAATCATTTTTGATAGATTAAATTTTTCTGTGTAAATTTTTAATATTTTCTCAATTTTTATACTTTAAAAAAATATTTTTATTTTTAAAAATTTGATCTCTTTTAGTATTTAATAAATTTCCAATTAAAATGGATCTATGTTAATTTAATATATTAATATTAAAATATTAAAAAATAATAATATATTTATTAATATATTAATATATTTTATAATATTTTTTTAATCAAAAAATTAAAACAAAACAAATTCAAACGAATAAATATCTTTTAATATAAAAATATATTATAATATATATTAAGATATTTTATAATAATTAATATTATAACATATATTAAAATATTTTATTTTTAAATAAGATGAGAGGTTTTCATATAAAAAAATTATAATTCACACTTCTTTATGACATGCCACTTTTGTTTTTGGTTCTTTCCATGTGTATTTTCTACATGTCTCTTGGCCATGAAGAAAGTGAGTGGATTTTGTGAAAAGAAAATATAAGAAGAAGAAAGTGAGTGGATTTTGTGAAAAGAAAATATAAGAAGAAGAAAGTGAGTGGATTTTGTGAAAAGAAAATATAAAAATTAAATAATTAAATTCTATTCAAATTAAAGGTTAAGTTTATTGGCTCAAAGTGTGACATTTTTTATAATTATAATTCGGAAATTATTATTTAATTTGTAAATTTGATTTTCTAATTGTTGTAAATCCTTATATAATATGATATAAGATTTTGTAATATACATTTAAGCAAATATATGAATTAAAAAATTAATTTCTATTTAAATTTAATATTAGTTTATTGGTTCAATTATAGTTTTTACTTTACTTACAACTTGAGCTTCCTTTTCTTTTTAAATTTTATTTTCTACTTGTTAATGTTAATAATAGAAATCATGTAACTTTATATCTTACCATATGCCACTTTCTTCTTCCCTCTATGTATTATAACCTTCATATATATACACTCTCTATATAGAGACTCTACATAAATTTTTATTATTTTTTTATCTTATTATTTATTATTATTATTATTTTAATTTTTNGAGTGGATTTTGTGAAAAGAAAATATAAAAATTAAATAATTAAATTCTATTCAAATTAAGGGTTAAGTTTATTGGCTCAAAGTGTGACATTTTTTATAATTATAATTTGGAAATTATTATTTACTTTGTGAATTTGATTTTCTAATCACTAAAGGAACAAGTTTGTTGTAAATCCTTATATAATATGATATAAGATTTTGTAATATACATTTAAGCAAATATATGAACTAAAAAATTAAATTCTATTTAAATTTAATATTAGTTTATTGGTTCAGATATAGTTTTTTCTTTACTTACAACTTGAGCTTCCTTTTCTTTTTAAATTTTATTTTCTACTTGTTAATGTTAATAATAGAAATCATGTAACTTTATATCTTACCATATGCCACTTTCCTCTTCCCTCTATGTATTATAACCTTCATATATATATATACACTCTATATATAGAGACTCTACATAAATTTTTATTATTTTGTTATTTTATTATTTATTATTATTATTATTTAAATTTTTATTATTATTTTAATATGTTATGTTATATTTTTTTGTGTTTGTTAGTTTATTTGTGACATGTGGCACTAATCTATGGTTAAGAAACTGCGATTTAGGGGCATCTAAGCCGTCAAAATCATTCGGGGATCGCACCCGACGTGAGCCATACCAACCCTTAACATGGCTGGATTTTTTGTCCCCGTAGGTTTCGAATCGGTGACTTTAACATCACATAGTGCCTTAACAACACACTCTATCATCGACTATCCTACACCTCAGGGACA
>SNQJ01S0021397.1:48146-74065 GCA_010110895.2 Picea sitchensis | reverse complement strand
TTTGAGCATGTAAATATTCTCTTAATTATAAAGAAAATAAAATACCAATTTATGTGTAGTTGAAAGTACAGAGGATGTTCATCTGTATTTGTATTTATATGGTTTCATAATGAGATTGTAAGAAAAAGTATTGTTGAAAGTAAAGAGGATGTGCATCTCTATTCATATGCTTTTTTTCATGTGGATATGCAATAATTTTTTTTAATTAAATAAAAGTTAAATTAAAAAAATAACAATTTACTTTTAATTTTTATAATGAATGATTTTATAGTATTTTTAATATTAATTAAAAATATAGAATTTTTTTATGAAGTATATAATGGGAAATTTCTATTTTTAATTAAATCTAATGAATTAAAACTCTTTAAAATAAGAATTAAGTCCAATTCCTATAATAATTTATAATTATTTTATAACTATTTTGAAATGAGAAATAAGTATAATAATAATATTATTTAAGTGAAACTACTTTTCATAAAAGAATTCAAAATTGTACTCTCTAGATATATTTCTTTTAAATGTCTTTGCATCAAGGATAAACATATTGATTTTGATGAATGTATGGAAAACTAAATATTTAAGCACAATTCATTAGAAGACAAAGCCAATATAAAAAGGTGATAATATGAAATAATGTCCTATTAGGAAGGTAAAATCTAAGACTTATAAAATAATAAAATTAATATAAATTCATCTAAACTTTGGATCTATGAAGTAAAAAGAGGAATTCAAAAAAAAATGAGATGGAAATATCTTGGTATTTAAAAAAAAATTGAGTTAAGATGGATCTATGTTAGTGTCCTTTATTTACACACACATCTTATTATGCATCTCATAATTGTGGGATAATAAAAAATAGTTAGGAATGTTGTCAAATGTATTTCCTCATTTTCGTATTGGTTCTACATATGTTATTGTTATCAATATGGGAAGAATGTTATAATCTCAATTTCTTGAATACTAGAATACACTTCATATCATGCATCTCATAATTGTGGGATGATAAAAAACAGTTAGGAATGGTGCCAAATGCATTGCTTCACTTTCGTAATGGTTATATATATGTTATTGTTATAGATATGGGAGGAACATTATAATCTTAATCTCTTTAATAATGGAGTATACAATGTACTTCATTTTCTTAGTACAATGATATAATCTCAATCTCTTTAATAGTGTAAAATGTACTTCATTTTTTTAATACTAATACAATGATATGAAACATTTTTTTATTTTATTTAATATATTTAGAGATTATTAAGCTAAAATATATTTTAGTATTGGATCAATTCATTTATTTATTGAAATAGTTTGAATTTAGTGATCTCTATTTAACTAAAAGAAAAATATTTTTTCTTAATTTATTTAAGAGGTGAATTATATTTAATATCTACTTGGTGAGAGTCAAACCCAAATAAATATGAGATTCAAAAATATTCATTCATTTTTTTCAAATAAATATTCAAAGTTAAATTTTGTTATAAACCATTCTTCCACTCATATAAAAAGATTTAAAAAATATAACTTCAATAATACATAAGTAATGATAGAATGAGTGCAAAGATTTATGATAAATAATGATAGAAACAACGCAAAGATTTATGATAAAGAAGATGTTTGTCACTCATTAAAATTCAACTTTAGTTTATTAGATATTAAGAAAATAAAGATGGAAATTAATTGATATGGTTCAACATATGGTTTCTAAAATAAAAAATATTAAATAAAAGTTTTTTATAACTTTTATGTAGTTAGTGCATTGGCTAGAAAGTTTTTTTCATCATCCACCTTAGTAGAGTCACAAAATTTGCATATCCTTTCCTTTCATTGTGTTCTAGATCTAATACAAAGTGTGAGTATATCTAGGAAGCTTAATTTTCATTGTGATTTTAATGAAAGTTTGATCTTATTTTAATGATACTATGTTTCTTCTTTAAACCATTTAGTCTAGAAATGAATTTTTGATAATTGAACTTATGCTTTATGTTCCCTTTGTAGTACAATAAATTTATCCTTTTCTCACTTTCTTCATTGCACCATAATTTTTCTTTATATTTAGTTGTGATAATACATTTTATATATTATATATATTTAGTCTTGGTTGACTTTTAGTGGTATTTAAGGAAATGTTAAGATGCTTATCAATATTCTTGTTGATTATCATGTGATTATACATTAAGTACATGATCATAAACATACTTTCAATGGATTGAAACACCACCTCCAAAAAAGGGATTATACATAGTGTGATTTTTTATTTTTTTTAAATTATTGATATAAACCAATTCTCCATTTTTATCCACTTTTGATTAGTATTGATTCATCACTATTATAAATGGTTCATCATTATTACGGAAATTTATTTTTTTCTTCGCAAAAAAAATTGATCTTTTACAATCGGTTTTGTTGTCCCCTTAGGACACCCCTACAATTTTTTTTGACCTTCATAGCATTCTACACACACTTCTTAGATTAATTGTTAGTCCCCCATATATAACAATTCATGCATTTTTCTCCTTGTCCAAAGTAATTGAGAGATTTGAGAAACCCCCACTGATCCTACCACCTTCATATTTCCCCATCTGTGGCAACACCCCCATGAATTGATGGTGAGAATTCCCATATAAAACCCAATGAAAAATTCCATTGAAGGTTGTAGATGAAGAGTAGTCATTTTTTAAAGAAGGCATGGATTAACAACTATGTCTCATCTTAATAAGAAGATCTACAACCCACAGTTTTTTGCATTGGTCAAGTCTATTGTTAGTGCATAGGTCCCTCTATCACCATGAAGAGTGGATATTATCCACATGAATCAACATTAATGGTCTACATTGTCTCATGTTGGTCGATTTTATCAAGAGGGACCAAAATGAAATATTTTGTGAGAAACTAAGGTTTCTCCCATGGAAGCAAATCTATAGTCCATGATATCTCATAAGAGGTCAAGAAATAGAAGGGGAGATAAGTTAAGAATACAATGAATGGTTAGGATTTCACCCACTGATCAAGACTGGCAATGCGCAATTAGCCATGGGAGATATGGGAAAGAAAAAGGAAAATCCTCAAAGGTTCTATCAATCATTACGATTTAGCCTATCAATCAAGATCAATGACTCACAAGGGCTTGTGAGAGTTATGGGGAAGGAGAAAACAAAATGCATGGGGGGTCATGAACATTTCTAATTGTTCCCACCATAGGATATATGTAGCCTAGATCATCTCCACAATATTAAGACAAATGGATCATAGAGATTCATGGGTGATGTTGGGAAATAAAAAGGGGATTTCTAGGGGACCTTTGAAAAACTCAAATCTCCCTTATCCAATTAGTTCAATACAAGAAATCCATCATTGAGGGGTTCACTTCCAATCTAAAAGATTGTGTTTTTACATCCAAGGTAGATCAACATAAGAGGTTTCACCCACCTTTACAAATCAAAATATCACATTAAATCAATGGACGATTCACCCTTGGGGAATCTGAATCTTCATATCCAATAAGATCTTTCCACATGTACCATGTAAAGGTTCGCATAAATGTCCCCATCACCCAATCTATGCAGCCAATGAGAGCATACCATGTGGTCTGCTCTAATCAACATAAAGGGATTGAGTAAGAATTTTCCTAAGTCCTTTCATCAAGAAATATGGGGTTCCACTGAATCCTTTGTCAAGGATATTCACACTTCATGCCATCAAATCCACTATTGTGCCACATTAGGGAAATCAATACTAGGATTCATGAGAGGAAGGGGAGTTCCATGTTTCACCAAAAAGGTAACAGAGAGAAGATACCACAACCTATTTGTGGTAAATTTAACATCGATGACCACACAAATTATATGAGTATCACAATCAATTTAAGACTTGAGAAACTAGACGCCACTATCTTGGGGCTAAGGGAGAATGGTCTTGTAACTAGATGGTTACTAACTTACTTCCCATCAATGACCTTCCATAATTTGATGGAATGAAATGAAGGTGAATGGGACAACTCACCAATCCTCCTAAAGACCCAAGGAATCACCATCACATAGTAGGTGCAAGTAGAGCCTATAAAATGGACATTTTATTGGGATTTTGAGAGAGACAATACATTTCATTGTATAAGTTTTGTTGAGTCCATGTTGGGAAGATCAATCATATTGATTTTATTTGTGTCTTCTACCCTCATTCTCTTTCTCTTTGTAGGTGTAACTATCAACTTCATATTTTGGGAAGGAAACTAAGAGAGGTCTAGTGTTGAGATTTTATAGTACCCAATTGGTGCCCTCATTGTATATAAAGAAATACTAGATTTATTTTGTATTCGAGACTGAGGCATATTGCCACTACTGAATGAAAAACATCCAAGTTGGGTATGTCGATGTCCTCCATTTTATATCTTTTTTGTGTGTTGAAGTAATTGATGGATCTATTCTTCCATGCATATTCAATTTTTTGTCTCATGAATATGTGTAATATGAAAGTAGTGTTTGACCTCCTCTTATCACTCATGTTTATGTTCTTTTGCAATATGTATTCTCATAATAGATTCATAATCAAGGTGCCCTCCTCCATTAATTCAAGGAATTTTATATATAGTAGTATTTAGTAATTTGTTTCAATACAAACATAATATTTGAAAAATTACAAAGGAAATCACTGTGCACCACATAGTATAAATCCACTATGAGAATCACATAAATGTATATTTAGGACATTGGACGATACCCACTCTTTAGATTTAGAACTAGATCAAAGATCTAGAATGGCACACAAAAGTGCTCTTAAATATTATTATCTCTTTCTCTCTCTCACACACACACAGATTTAGAACTAGATCAAAAACCTAGAATGACACACCAAAATGCTCTTAAATCTTATTATCTCTCTCACACACATATAATTAAAATAGATAAATTAACTAAATTAGATAATCATATTTTTATCATTGTTCATATTTCATATTTACTAACATTCTTCAACTATCACATTTAAAAAAAGAAAAATAAAAAAAAATCAAAATTACTTGTCAAAATGGAAAGCTCCTTGTCCAAAACATTAACATCAAGTAATTAAAAAAAAATTAATAAATATATAAAACATTATACAAACTTTCAGATTTCCCTATCATTTGTACATAGTATAATCACTACAAAAATTGTAAAGAGAGAAGTGAAGTATCTTTGAGAAAGAAGATGTGAGTATTTAATAATAATAATAATAAAAATAATGTATTTTTAATGAGATATACATAATCTTTTTGGATTTAATTGTGAAAACCTACAAAGATATATTTATCCCTTTTGGATTTGAACCTGTGACTTTCAAGGAAAAAACACATATTCTTAACTATTATACCCACTCAAATTGTATTTTAAAAATAAAAATAAAAAATAATAATATATATATATATATATATATATATATATATATATATATATATATATATAATGCTTTTTATATAATAATTAAAATAAATGCACATTAACACTACAGAGCATTTTGTTGTGTTTGTTTTACAGACTTAATATATTTTCTTTTATTTGTAAAATATTTATAATGCTAGTATATTTATTTCATATTTTATAAGTATAATATATATATATATATATATATATATATATATATATATATATAATTTTATAGTGATTGAAGCTCGAAATGTTACAAGTTCAAAATTCAACTAGGCAATCAGACTGTGACTACTGTGGAAATACCGTGAAACAAAAATAAAAGATAGCCGCATAACATACGGAAAGTGTGTAAGGATTCTTCGTGAAACACAACAAATTCAAAATTCAACAAACATCAGACTGTGACTGCTGTGGAAATACCGTGAAACAAAAATAAAAGATAGCCGCATAACATACGGAAAGTGTGTAAGGATTCTTCGTGAAACACATGCATCGTGAAACTTAAACGTAATTATTACTTGGTTTTGTCTGTTATTCGCATTGAAGCTTAAAGAAACCCTAATAACTTATGGAAAAGTTTGAAGGATTGTTTGTTTTTTGTCTCTTATTCACATGGTTGACATGTGATACTTGTTCTGACAAGCTATGGTTCTACCTGGCCATAAATATCTGTACGAGACAAGCTATGGTTCTACATATACAGATATTTAACTGGAGATCAAATGTGTGGACCAAGTGATATTACCGGCAAATTGCCAGATGGTACTTTAAACAATGTCTTGACTTTGATTTAACCATGTCCATTGAATGAAAGTAGAATATTTGAGGAGATCCCAGTACTTGTAAATGAAATTTTGGAGCAATAAGGTTTAAAGTATTTGTTTAGCATCTGAACTAAAAAAAAATAGAATTTTGGTAATGAAGATAACACTTTATTTCACAATCACTTCACTTAAATTAAATTAAACTAATAAAATATTTTTATGATATATATAATTATATATATATATTTTGTTTTCTAAGTTAGAAAACATTATATTACCTATGATGAAACAGTAAACTTATACGTACAACTTATACGTACAATCTTTTGGAGTATGAGTTGTTATGAGAGGAAATTAACTCATCTTTAGTTTAGTTCAAAATATAAGCTGTTGCATGGGTCAAAAACTATAATAGTTGAAGTTAAGAAGATCTATAGTCTCTACAAAAAAATGGTATGAACATAACTACATCACTATTTAAGGCTTGATCTATGAAACTATAAGAGAAGCTAATTAAAAACCAAAAATCACAACTAGTCTAGAGGCCACACCTCGTCATCTGGAAAACATTCTTTGCTGCATGAAGGTAGAGGAATAGGTATGTTCAAGTTGATGGCATCATGGACAAAAAAAGCCAATGCATGCCTCAAGAGAGCTTGACAGGCATGCAAATCCACCAACAATGAAATTCTCTAATCCAGTTGTTTGATTTTGTGCCTAAAATCAGCCACTTCCCTACGAGTCTTGAAAAGAAGTTGTAGGTACTCCTCCTTTGAATCAAAATTGGTTGGAGAGTTATTGCTCCAGGTCTCTAGCATAGAATGAGGAGGGATGGAGGGATGATTACCAGTATAAGCATCATCAAGGCCTGCTGGATTGTGGTGTTGTACCCTATTCATCATCACTGGAATGGGGTTGGGTTGAGGATCGAACCCCAAATATTTACCTTCAATGTCAAACCATTCAAATATGCATCCCCAAAAGAAAGCTTCCTCCTGCATGGAAGAATCCCTTCTTGGCTCTACAATCCAAACTAGTGAGGTCGTGAATGGGATTTCCAGAATCAAGACAACGAGCTCCATTCCTTTTGTGTGCATGTATTCCCATTGACGAGAGTCGCTTCCTCTTCAGAAGTGACCATGGATATGAATACACTACATTATGTTCACAATTGTGCTAAAAGGCCTTGAGATGGAGGAATTCAAGCACCTATACTAGAACCAAAATATACACATGCTAATAGAAGTTGAGGGAAGCTCACCATTGATAAAACTATCTCTATCTTGCTCCAAGGTCATCTCATGATCACCTTGCAGAGGGTACAAATTAATTAATTCTCCATCGCATCGACAATACCATGAACTAGATGCATTAACCCCTTCACATGCTAGGATATCCCACTATGCTAACTACCCATACTGTGGAGAGCGAATAAGACAATCTCCACACACCTTTTTCAAGGGTTGAGCTACTAGCTAACCTTGCCTCCATCCTTTCAATATTTATGCATAATGACATGTTGACACCTCATATGAGATCAAGAAAATCAAACTTGAAGAACATAGGGGTGCTATTTGATTCACTTCTAATTGTACGGGTCACGAGAGTATATTTTAATATATTCTTTCTGGGTGCAACCATATGTTCTATACTACCTCAAGGTGTCTCCATGGTTATAGGTTAAGAAACCCACATTAGAATTGAATGTTTCCCAATGGTGAAAAAATCATTTCTTTCCACCATTAGATACAACCCCTTTGAACCCATATACATCATAAATACAAATTTAAATAGATATTAAAATTTTCTTTTCATTATATAATTTATGATAAATAATTTAAAGAAATAAGTAAAAATGACATAATTTTTTTGGCCTTGCTATCATATATTTGTGAGTTTTGGATAAGATTCATGAGCCAAGTGGAGAAGAGAGTCAATCACACTTTAACCTATGAGTCAATAGATGTAGAAAAGTTTTTGTGAGTTTTGAATAAGATTCCCAAGCCAAGTGAAGAAGAGAGACAATCACACTTTAACCTATCAGTAAATAATTTATCATAAATAATTTAAAGAAATAAGTAAAAATGACATAATTTTTCTGGCCTTGCTATCATATATTTGTGAGTTTTGGATAAGATTCCTGAGCCAAGTGGAGAAGAGAGTCAATCACACTTTAACCTATGAGTCAATGGATGTAGAAAAGTTTTTGTGAGTTTTGAATAAGATTCCCAAGCCAAGTGAAGAAGAGAGACAATCACACTTTAACATTTGAGTCAATAGATGTAGATGTAGAAAAGTTTTGACCTATATTGAATTAAAATTGAAAGATATACAACCATGTGATAATTACATATAGTACCAAACAAAATGTTGCAACCATGTGATAATTACATATAGTACTAAACAAAATGTCGCAGGGAAGGAGAGAAATCGCATTGATACATTAACGCAATAAATTAAATAGTTGAAAGATATAACAACCATGCGATAATTACATATATAGTTGAATGTCATGCAACCATGTGATAATTACATATAGTACTAAACAAAACGTGTGATAATTACATATAGTAATAAACAAAATGTCGCAGGGAAGGAGAGAAATCGCATTGATACATTAACGCAATAAATTAAATAGTTGAAAGATATACAACCATGCGATAATTACATATATAGTTGAATGCCATGCAACCATGTGATAATTACATATAGTACTAAACAAAACGTTGCAGGGAAGGAGAGAAATCAATTAAATAGTGTTTTGTAGTAGAGAAGAGATGACACATTTTTATTTTTTTTTGTTAGTATCATTAATGGATTGAAAAATATTACATAAGATTTGCATAACATAGTATATTAGATTCAAAATGGTTGATAGTGTATTAGATTCAAAATGGTTGATAGTGTTTTGTAACAGAGAAGAGATGACACATTTTTTCTAGTTTCATTAATCGATTGAAAAAAATTGCATAGGGTTTGCATAACATAGTATATTAGATTCAAAATGGTTTTCATCATAAAAATTTGTAGGGGAATACTTTTTTTTTTATATAATTGAGATATATTTATAAATTGATTGAAAACAAACTTTTATTTCATTGAATATGTTGTGTATTTGAATATGTTGTGTATTTGATGAGTGTTAGCTCAATTTATATAATTTGAATAAAAATAAATTATCCAATCTATATATTGTTTATTTGGATTTAACAATAATCAATACATGATGGTTTCTATATGACAATCAAAATTCATTGCTAATAAATTGTCATAAAATTAACTTTGCTAATCAATTATCACCATAATTATATTGATTATCATTGAATATATAAATTTCAATATCATATTAAAAAATTAAATGATTATCTTCATTTGGATATTTAATGACCATTTCTTAACTCTCATCATTTAAAACATCATTCATTGATGGTTTCTTGGTGCTTACAATGTCCATTCCCTGAGTTATATGTTCACTCTCATTGTTCCCTATAACCCATTTAACCCTTATGTACCTAGTGAAAATAAATTGTAACTCTTTTAAGCTTTAGTATCATAAGAAAATACCCCCTAATAATTGTTTACATTGTTGAAACTAGCCATTCATTGTATTTATGGCACCATAAGATTGCATTATTTTATCTAATTTGTAATTGTATTAACTCAACCCATGACTTTAATCTCATACAATGTTATGTCAAAAAATTATAATGTTTAATCTAGCTCTTACATTGGTAAAATTGCTTCTTAAACTAACAAATCATTATACATATTTTGATTCCTTACTATATAATCTTGATTATGTTCTAATACTACTTAAATTGGTCATTTGAAGGAGTTTATGTTCTCTTGTATTCATTTAGTTTTTCTTTTTATGATGCAACCTAAAACCCCATTGTTAGATTCCTGAACTACATGATCAAAGAACATAATGAATTCCATAGTATCCTTTCTTCTCTCAAGTCTCTCACATGAAATACACAATCCTATAATCTCTCATAAGAATTAAATGCAAAGAAATAGTTCAATCATTTTAATAATCCTCACATATACCCCCCCATCCTCATTTACTTAGGCCTTGATATGCAAAATTCTCATTCACACAAATATCATCATCATGCAAACATTATTTCAGTAACTTAATTCAGTATACAACCCATAATAAATTATGATATATATTGAAAATATATCCATTTAGGTTCCTCAATGCTTTGGCTCACAACCTTCTTTCAAAATCCTATATATGACAACAAACATTATTCTACTACTATCTCTCTATACCTCACCCCACATTCATCTACTAGGTATTACATGCTTTAACATACTAATCAAAGAGGCATGAATAGGTCCTCAGGGTAGAGGGGATAAAGAAGGAATAGGGTCCTAAGGAAGAGGGTATAGGGGAAAAGGTGATAGATCGCTAGGGTAGAGGGGATAGGGAAGGAATAAGTCCCTAGGGAAGAGTGTCTAGGGGAAAAGGTGAAGAGGTCCCCTTGTTACACATTATTTTGGTCACCCCAATGATCCATTGATAACATGTGTTCATGTTCCCATGAAAAGATAAAAAGAGTCTTTATCCATGAGGAAAGTGGTTGTCTTTCCCTTGGCAAAAACCATATTAAGAAAGGTCATTGTAGGTTGTACTATACACAGGATGTGATGATGCCCGATTGTCACCCCCTACTCTGGAGTTTGACTACAACATCTCTGCAGGTTGTTCTATATCTAGGGTGAGATGATGTCAAAATACTAAGAAAAGGTCAAGTTTCACAAAAGTTCTAGAAGGGGATCTTCTAGAAGATGAGGTGGCCTCTGAATGGTTTGGATCTTACTTGCTTCTCTGATTTGGTGGGGTCATCATAATCTCCTCAACCATCTCTCTTTCACTCTATATAGATAGGGATCTCTCATGGAAAAGACTAAGGTTGAATAGGCTAAGAATTGGATGAGGAATTCTAGTTCAGTTCATACTTGAGAGCTTCATTTCAGTTCATCAAGTCATTGTGGACCTTCTTCATTCAGGATTGGAGCAAGTGTGTGTATTCGAACAAAGAGTCATCGAGAGGGTACATTGCGACATCAAGGCTTTGGTTGTAATCTCCACTTTAATTTTAATATGATACAATGATATGTTTCTTTCCCATAAAACTTGTTTTGTTTTATTGTATGAATCCTTGATCACATACATAGGTTCTTGTTGAGTTCATTGTATTGCTTTCACTTTGGTTGGCTTGTGTTCCCTTTCAAATTCAATATCACAGGAGCACCAGAGTGGAGCTAGGATGGCAATGGCAGGAGGGAATGACATTTAAACAATATGTTGTCTATCTCTTGTTAAATAGTAAACTCAATAATTATAGCTTAGGGAAATCATCATATTTTGTTCTATTTTTTTCTAGATCTAGGTTGATCTAGAGATATTTATGTCTGTATTTACCGATTAATCCAATAACAAAATTGGTGACCATATTGGGGATATGAATTCCTTTTGATTTTTCATGTCCCATTTTATTTTATCCTCCCTTCCTCTGATTAAATTCACTCTCTGAGTCTGTGGGTGATCCATCTAGACTCCCTGGGTCTGGAAGTTCAATTAGATTTTTGTCTTTCTCCCATTTTTTCC
This sequence comes from Picea sitchensis, assembly GCA_010110895.2. Classification (NCBI taxonomy): domain Eukaryota; kingdom Viridiplantae; phylum Streptophyta; class Pinopsida; order Pinales; family Pinaceae; genus Picea; species Picea sitchensis. Next base: position 62,279 of record SNQJ01S0021397.1, on the reverse strand, counting down.
TCATTTACAGAGATCGTCGCACTGCACCATATTGGCAGCCTACAACGACCCTCATACGTCGTATCCTGCTTGACCAATCCAGTACGATGACGTCACACTATTCTCTGCTAGTAGCCTGAGACGACCTTTGCTCGTCACATTATGTCCCATACCCAGCCTGCAACGACTCCTGTAGAATTTGTTGGAGTGAGTCAATTTGTATTTTTTCACCCAGATCCGCCTAAGAGGCTTGGGGTGAACTTCTGATGCCCATGTTTGATTGATCTCTGAGTTTAAATCTCTCTTTTGATTGTTTTTCAGTGATTGAAGGTCTTTCTTTGCATTTTGCAAGTTTTTGCTTTGATCATTGTCACAAGGATGTAATCTTAGATCTTGATCTAGGTGCTTGTTTGACAAAGGGTATTTGGTTTGTTTCAAGTTTTGGATTGGTTTTACTTTTCATATTTTTTGTTGATTGAGAAACACTTTTTGCTTGCATATGTCAAAAGTTTTTCTTATCTTTTTTCATTTTTGTCTATATTATGAATTTGATTTGGGAATTGTGTTGAGAATGTCCTGATTTTATTGGATTACATTTTCTTTTCGTCATCACATCTCTAATTTTTTTTTGAAAAGGAAGAACTGAATTCATTTGTTCTTTTTAGTAATCTTTCATAAGAAAATTTTTACATTCGAAATATTTGTTAAAGAGAAGAATTGGAAATTTTTGTAGTTCATGATTATTTGGAATTGTGTTCATTCGAAATTAAGAAATTGCAATTCGTAGATTTTTGTACTTGAAAATAATACCTTATCCCTACTATAATTAGAGTTCATTGAATTGAAATATTGCACATTCATCTATTTTTTCATTTTATTGGGGTAAGGTCACAACATCATCGGTTTCATTTCCATCTCCCTTTTGAGTAAACAACAACCTCTAAAATACAATGTAAATTTAAAATTTATTAGTAACTTTTTTTTTAGGGATTCTTTTCACCAACATTAGCTAGGATAGCACTTTGGAATAGGTTGTAAGGCACACTCTCCAAAGAATAAAAACACACAATAGTATCTTGTGATAGGGAGAGTTCAAATCCAATTGCTACATTTTGTCTAAAAATCCCATCTCACACAAGGGTCAAACCTGAGGTCGCATTAAGACTTGCAGAGTTACTCATCGTGCTTTGTTGGTCTTGGTGTAGAGATTGCACATATTATTGGGGGTCACTTGAAGGTATACCCACGATTATGTGTGGGATCCTCTCGAGTTGATTTCGGGCTAGATACCCTGCCTTTGCACGTGGATCAGACTGTTGATTGTTTCCCCAGGCATCATTGTTGTAGTTGGTAACCTTAGTTGCCTATATCTCTAGGGTATTTACACTAGGTGACTTGAAGGGGAAAGTCTTCACGATACCTGGAATCAACGTTGGACAAAATCACTCGAGCTCCTTGGAGGGTATACCCACGATTATGTGTGGGAGCTTGCACCAGGGTGTAATTCCATTAAGCAGGTCGTCAACGTAACTTTTCCACATGATTTATCCCATCCCATTCTTGTCTTGATTTCACAACATTGGATTTCATCACCAAATAGTGACTTCAAAATAAGAAAGTTTGTTTGGTTGGTTTGATTCCTATATTTTACTAGTGAGTTTTGTTTGTTTACTCTAGTTGGACATAGATTTTTTTCATTCTTTACTTGGTTCAACCAACATCAACCTTCGTCATTCACATAGGATGCAAGGGATACCCCCGAAAGATCTGGAAGGTTATCTTCCTTTGCTTCCTAACTCACCAGAAGGCTCTCCTGAGAGAGTAGTCAATAATGAAGTATCTTCTGAGGTTGGAAGCACACACTCTTTGGAAGGATTTCAAATTGTTTCAGATTCCTTAGAGGCTTTTCGACTTCCCCCAAATTTTTTATTAAGTATTAGACAAGACACACATTTTATCCAGATGAATTCATCGGGAGAGATTGTTGTTATTGAGAGTGCTGGAGTACCTACTCGACCTAATGCAGTATCTGGAATAGAGGATCCACTTTCTTAAAGTGAATCATTTAGGACCCTGACTCACACTACCGAAACTTTTAATCCTAGTTCCATCCCTTTGACAGTACATGATCTTTACGGAAACCTAGGAGCGAGTCTTGATCAACCTATTGCATTGTAAGTGCCTGAGATTTTTTTTACCTATATAGTACCTTTAGACCATTTTATTGGTACTACCAATAGTGTCACCACCATTTCAGACCAATTGTTGGTTGGTTCTCACTTGATTCTCCCTCTCTAGATCGCCCATTCTATTATAGTCCCACAGGCTACCAGATTTTCTATCGGAAATGTGGTTATCACCCAAGCTCCAATTGGAACACCACTTCCACCCAGACCAAATCTATCACTTCCCCCTAGGTATAAAGCTCTGAATAATTTCGTTGCTATCCCTACCCAGAATCCATCCGAAGGGTCTGGAATTTGTTTTCCTCTTGGATATAACGTTGCGAGTCAGTTTGTTCCTACACCTTCCCAAATTCTATTCAGAGGGCCTTATGTTCCTCCTCAACCTTTGTTAGGAGGATATCATCATCCTGGCCCTAGTGGCTCCATTTTAGTTGGAGGCACCAATCATTCTATCACTTTTGGTTTCCAGATTCCTATTGGAGGTCAACCTCAAGCTGGGGGGAAACCTCAATTTGGGGGACAACCTCAGATTGGGGGACAACCTCAACTTGGGGGGAAACCTCAGGTTGGATTCCATAACCCAATTTATGGACAAAATGTACCAATGTTACAATCTCAATCTTGGAATCTTCCTTTCCAAGGAAATATACAATCGTCTGGGGGGAAACATCCTCAAGTCAATGATTTGGTACCCCCTAACCTCGGTCAACCATATCTAGTTTCTTCGAATCCCACTTGGGGTCAAAAAAATGTTACTTTCCAAGGGAACATACCTAATCAACCCAACCCTATAGGCTATCTGCCTCAAACTCCTCCACAAACAAATATTTCAGGACTGTCTAATTATATGCAAACTGCTTATGGTCCTACTGGTATACCTATGGGGATTCCCCCTCAGAACTACCAGTTTTCTCAAGTGCATCGACAGTTTTCTTTTCTAGCCACTTTGGATTTACTTGATTTGTCTAGGATTTTGAATGATCCTATTTTACATTCTCCTTATTGGCCCATCATACCGACCAAGCTACCATCTGACATTCCTAAATTTAATGGTCGAGCAAGAGAAGAGCCAAATAATCATGTTATGACTTTTCATTTGTGGTGTTCATCCAACTCCTTGATGGATAACTCCCTAAGATTACGACTTTTCCAATGAACTCTCACGGGTTCGGCAACAAAATGTTACATCGAGTTATCACGAGGATTCTTTAATGACTTTAACACCATAGCCATGGCCTTTTTGACACATTACTAGTTGCCAATTTGATACGATATAGGAACTGGAATTTTGAGCTCTTTTAAACAATCTTCTTCCACTCATATTTCTGATCACATCCATGAGTGGAGGAGGAGAGGACACTTAATCAAATTTCCTCTTCTTGATCAACTATTGGCTGAGTGGTTTAAAAAATCACTCATTGGACCTATTTCTCATGATTTCACCATGGGTGTTTTTGTCACTAAAGAGAAGACGATTAGTCGTGCTCAGTATATAGATCTCGCTTATTCGCAAAAGGGAACACTTTAAGATTTGATCCCTGACGCTCCTCGTCCTTCGACAAATCATACCCCAACACCTCTGGCATCTTCTCATGCTATTGATGGTGTGATTGGAACCTTTCATGTTGAGACCTAGTCTGCACATGCTGGTCACACCAATCCCAAATCTAATAATTCTAATGTACAAAATACTCCTACTCCTACTCCTTCCTCTGGTAAGACTGCTGAAGTTAATTCAACTTAATCCACACCTACTGGGAAAAAACAAAATAAAAATAAAGGGAAGGGTAAGAATAAGGAGGAAAAAAATAATAATCCACAATATGAGAAGTCCAAAATGCAACTTGTTGATGAGAAAGATAAACATAAGCCTCATTACCCTTGCCTTATTTTTGGTGACAATAATTACACGAAATATTGTCCACAATGTGTTGAGGTTACTAAGTTCCTCCAAGGGACTGGAAAGCCTCCTACACCTATCATTTTGTCACAAACTTTCCATTCTCAACAACATTCCCAATTGTTCATTCATGACCAAGCTTCTCCTTCTACCTCATCTTATGTCCTTATGTGTACTGGTGACTCTAAAAAGAACAAATTTGCAGTCACAACTTGAGCCAAATATTACTCTTCGTCGAAAGAAAAAGTTGATGATATACCACCTTCGTTGGTTCAACCTCCTCCCCCAAATTCACCTCCAAATGGTCATATTCATATCAAAATACTGGGTCTCGATACAATTCTTCATCCTCCTCCCAAGCGCATTGTTTGAAAGTCTGAATTCAATCCTCACGCACGTTCTGCCCAAAAATATAGTATTGTAGAAGACCTTTCACAAGAAACCTCTGCGATTTCATCTCTCGAAGTCCTTCGAAGTTTTCCTAATCAATAGAAGGCACTATTAAGGGCCATTGGTGGAATTGATCCTACGAATACTAATTTGATAATATTTGACTTGGAATATCACATTCCAAGGCTTCCTCCTCAATTAGCATTTCAGATCCAAGTTGGTGTTGAAAACAAGAATATCTGTACGACCATTATTGATGAAGGAGCCTTGACTTGCATTATGTACATTACATGTTGGAAAGATATTGTCTCTCTCGCCCTTACCGAGTCACATAATACCCTTAAGGCTTTCAATGGTATAGTTTTTAAACCTTACGGTGTTCTTCCCTCATTGTCTATTACGTTGGAAGGTAAATTAGTCAATGTCAAGGTTGAGGTATTTGATGCCCCTCTTGATTATAACCTTCTAATTGGCTATAGCTGGATTGATTCCATGTGTGCACTTGTGTCTACCCTTTTCTGTGTGATACGTTTCCCGCACCAAGGAAAGGTTGTTACTGTTGACCAACTAGCCTTATTTAATTTTGATTCTCGTACTAGAAATGTTCCTTTTATCTCAAAGACACCTCCCAGTTACGAGAATGTCAATGTGGGTCTTTTAAGAGATTCAACCTTGATGAGTACATTTCCAATCCCACCACCTGATATTTCTCCTCCTTTTTTTGCTTCGATTAACATGATCTCAACCATTGTTCGTGAAACCCCTGAGTCATATGACCCATGGATAGTACTCAAACCTGGTGATTGTCTTCGTTACATTGACAAGTTTCCTTTAAGCCTAGTGGAATCAACTTATCAAGCTATTCAATCAGCAACCCCCTCTCCTCCCTCTCTCTGTGATTCATCTCCTGATATGTTCCACGTGATATTTCCTACTGATGAGATGATCATGTCAGTCATGTATATAGAAGACACCCCATGGGACGATGGACATCATCGTTCTATTCTCTTCCTAGAACATGATACCATAGAGAGTTACCAACGGATTTCGACTCCGTCGACCATTGTCATTATTTCTTCAGTTCCTGAGTCAACACATGATGTCTTGAACTAAGGGAAATTGAGTAACAATTCACCTACCATTCCTCTTGACATATCGATTAAACCTGAAGTCATGGAGAATGTTCACATCAAAGCCTCATGTTCTATTGATGAGGTCCACACATATAAATCCCTTTTCCAAGAATTTTGTGACGTCTTCGCCTAGAGTTATGAAGAAATGTTAGGTATTGATCCTAATATCGTTGTGCACAAGATTAAGACTTACCTAGATGCTAAACCCGTTCGGCATAGACTTCACCCAGTACATTCACACAAATTTGTTTCTATCAAGCTTGAAGTTGAAAAAATTCTTAAAGATGGCTTTCTATATCCCGTGGCTTTGATTGATTGGGTATCCAATCTTGTTCCGGTAAATAAGAAACAAGGAACCATCCGCGTTTGTGTAGATTATAGGGACATAAATAAGGATTGTCCTAAGGACAATTAACCGACCCCTTTCATTGACCAGACCATTGACAACTATGTTGGGAGTGAAATATTCTCCTTGATGGATGGTTTCTCTGGCTATAATAAAATTAATATTTTACCCGTGAACCAACACAAAATTGCTTTTATCTTCCCTCGGGGAACGTTTTCCTACCAGAAATTACCCTTTGGACTCAAAAATGCTGGTGTGATTGTTCAACATGTTATGTCTTATGCTTTTCATCATATTAAGCAGATCGTGCAACCCTATCTTGACGATCTACCAATGCATTCCATGCGTCATCAAGATCACCCAACACATTTACGGGCCATTTTTGTACGTTGTTGTTATTATCGTATACGTTTGAACCCACACAAATGTGTTTTTTGTGTGGAGTTTGGATGATTTATTGGTTTTATCGTGTCAATACACGGGATTCGAGTAGACCTCTTGAAGATTGAGGCTATCCTTAATCTACCTCCTCCTTCCACACTACACTAGCTCCAAAGTTTGCAAGGGAAGGCAAACTTTCTGCATCATTTCATTCCCAATTACACTGAACTGACAAAAGGATTCACTCTGCTACTCAAGAAAGTTTACGAGTTTGTATGGGATGATACTACAAACAAAGCCTTTGAATCTTTGAAACTCACCTTAACCCGTACACCATTGTTGTTTCCACCTGACTATATTCGAGATTACTTCCTCTACTTAGCTTCTTCGGACTCTACCATTGCTATGGTCTTAGTCAAAGAGGATTATTCACATGATGAACATGTGATATACTATTTGAGTCAGAGTCTTGTGACTACCGAGACCAAATACCTACATGTGGAGAAACTGACTTTGGAAACTGTTCAAGTTATTCAACATTTTCGTCACTACATCTTATTACGCAGAACCACTATCATTTCCGATTGTAACCCCATGCAACATATCCTTACTCGACAATTTATTGGGGGAAATTACTCCAAATGGATAGTGATTCTCTATGAGTTTGACTTAGAGTTTGAGCACGCCAAGTCCAAGAAATGTTTGGTTTTTTCCGAATTGATATGTGACCTTCCTACCACTGAGACAGAAAATGTGGCAGAGGATTCCTTACCTGACAAATACATTTTTCTGATCAGTTCTGATGATGTATGGTATGGATATATCATCATATATCTCCAGACTCAAAATTTCTGGCCTGATATTGTTAGTACAGATCATCGTCATATACGGTATCAAGCCCGTCAATACATCATCCTTGGTAATACCCTTTACCGTCGTGGTATTGATTCCATTTTTCGTCGATGTCTCACCTACGATGAAGATGAGAAATATTTGAATGACTTTCACTCTAGAGCATGTGGCGGTCATATGTCTGGGTATGCCACTGCCCAAAAGATCTTACGCGTTGGTTATTTTTAGCCTTCTTTGTTTAAGGATTGCATTACTATCGTCCAAAAATTCCATGCTTATCAAACTTATAACAACAAGATCTGATCTCATTCTTCTTCCTTACACCCTGTAGTTTCCATTGGTCCATTCACCAAATGGGGCATTGACTTCATGACATGTAACCCTCATTCGGCCAGGGGACATGGATACATCATTGTAGATGTGGATTATTGTAGAAAAAGCACCAATGGAGGAGCATCCTTTCTGGGTGACTCATTAGTAGCATGGCTTAGTAAAAAGCAAGGATCCATTTCATTATCAACTACAGAGGCGAAATACATTGTTGCTGCTACTTGCTGCACACAAATTTTATGGATGATACAAACTCTTGCATATTTGAAGGTAGCTTACACTGATTCCATTCCAATTCATTGTGATAACACCAGTACCATTAGTGTCTCCAAATATCATGTTCTTCATTACATGATTAAGCATATTCCAATAAAGTACCATTTTCTCAGAGAACAAGTTACAAACAAAATTGTTCAACTGAATTATATACCTTCTACAGAACAGATTGCAGATATATTTACAAAACCATTAGCAGCAACCCCTTTTGGATATCTTCATAAAAAGTTGGGGGTTATAATTTATTTTGTCCAATTTGTTCACCTGGTCAGGGGGAATAGTTATTGCATATCTGGTGTATTTCTAAGATGCTTCTAGTTGACAGGGGGAGTATGTACTGCAACTACTCAGGGGGAGTGTGTTTCTTCTTTGACATTGATGTCAAAGGGGGAGAAAGTGTGGTAATTTATTTCAGGATGTGATTTCAAGGATTCTACAGGAAAGTTACAGTGGTTTCCATCAATACCAAAGGGGGGAGAATGTTGGCAAATATTTAACAGACAACGCATGCTTGTATGCTTGTCATTGATGGAAAGTACAACAATGAAGATGGCATGAGTACAGAAAGTATGTAGTAGATGGGCATTATGAGAAGACGATGTAGAGAAGATTCGAATAAGCTCAAAAGAGATAGTGCAGAGGATTGTCGGCAGATCATCGATGACAAAATCAAAGTAAGTTGAACAAAGTAAGCTTGGGAGGAGAAGCAACATTTATGATCGTTGGATCCCATTTTAATTCCCGAAAGAAGGAGGACCGTCAGATCTGATTGTAGACAATAAGAACATGCAGAAGAGGAGGACAGATCTCAGGCATCATATATGAGCATAAGTTCCGACCATCGTTGGATCAGGGAGAACCTGCACGTTCATTAAAGTGCAAGGAGAAGTGGGATCACAAAATCCCGAAAGAAGGAGGACCATCCATCTTCAGGCAGGACACATGGCGAAAGATCATCATGTCGCTGACTGGAATGTTAAAGGAATGAGGTTCCCTAACCTCTCGAATTCGCGATATGCGAAATCATGAAACTATCTTAGCCGTCATATCGAGGTTTGTTCTGGACCGTTGATCCAGCTCCATCTCGGAGTCTTGCCTATTGCGACTTGGAGTGACGAGAACCTCCATCTAAGGAACAATGAGATGTGAGATCATGAAACCGTCGGATCACCAAGAACGTGGACCGTTGATCTGAGATCCATCTCGGAGCTTTTCCTATCGCAACTTGGAGAGGAAAGAAACATAACCACTGAAATCGCGATATGCGAAATCGTGATTTAATCACAGCCATCAGATCAAGGTGTGATCTGGAACGTTGATTCGACTCCATTTCGGAGTTTCGCGAATCGCAACTTGGAGAGGGAAGAAACATAACCACAAGAATGCCAAAATCACGATATGCGAAATCGCAATATCATCTGAGTTGTTGAATCAAGATCAGATCTGAACCATTGAATCATAGGACAAGTGGCAAGCGATTGGAATTTCGCTAACTTGGAGTCAACGAAGCATGGTGTGGAAACTCGTAAAATATGAAGCACCTTTTTGGCACAACCTATGGTCACCACCGATGGTCACAAGAAGGGAAGGAGTTAGTTAAGATAAGATCCATTTCAGAGTTTTGGGGATCGCGATTTGGAGAGTCGATATGCCTCATCTCCAGATTCACGAAATGCAAAATAGTGAAAGTGATTTATGCATAAGTGTGTGATCACAGCCATTGGGCTCATCGATGGAAGATGGAGGAAGAAGCTAGAGGTGCTAAGCTTCACCACAGGGATCCCAAAATGCCGAATTATGAAACGGAGAAACAGGCACAAGATTCTTTATTCTTAATCGAATGGTTCAAGTGAGTTTGAATATGATCGGAGGGCTATTGTTCCATCTCATAGTTAATTAACCAGTTACAAATCTGTTAGCTAAACTAAGTCATGATACTTGATCGGTTGGCGTTTCAGTTTCTTAGATAGTTTTCTTTTGCCTAAGAAGATGCGAAGTGTAACTATTGTGGGTGTGGTGCATAAAATAAAAAGATACAGATTGTGCGTGGCTGGTTGTTCTGGATGAAAAATGAATTAACCTATAAGAAAGGGAAAAACACAGGATGCACAGTGTGAGACTGAAAATATGCGTAGTGTGAGATAAAAATCAGAGAAGAGTAACATATGAGGAAAAGGCTTGAAGCAAAGCAGAATGACAGAACAAGTTGAATCAGAGCAGAATTGCAGAACAGACAAAGGAAGAGAAGAATTGCAGAACAGTTAGAAGAAGACCATATTTGCAGAACAAAGAAGAAGTGGTAAGAATCGATTCATCTGTGTAGTTGGTTGTTTAATTATTCATTTATATTCCAGGGTGGTTGGGAGGTGCTAGGGAGGACCGTTGTGCTCAGAGGTTCAAGTGGGAGCTTGAACACAGGGAGTTGTGGCTTCCATCTGGTTGCATCTAGAGAAACCAGGGTGGCAGGGTGGTGCAAGGGAGAACAAGTGTTCTCTGTTATNACAGGGGGAGTATGTACTGCAACAACTCAGGGGGAGTGTGTTTCTTCTTTGACATTGATGTCAAAGGGGGAGAAAGTGTGGTAATTTATTTCAGGATGTGATTTCAAGGATTCTACAGGAAAGTTACAGTGGTTTCCATCAATACCAAAGGGGGAGAATGTTGGCAAATATTTAATAGACAACGCATGCTTGTATGCTTGTCATTGATGGAAAGTACAACAATGAAGATGGCATGAGTACAGAAAGTATGTAGTAGATGGGCATTATGAGAAGACGATGTAGAGAAGATTCGAATAATCTCAAAAGAGATAGTGCAGAGGATTGTTGGCATATCATTGATGGCAAAATCAGAGTAAGCAGAACAAAGTAAGTTTGGGAGGAGAAGTAGCATTTATGATTGTTGGATCCCATTTTAATTCTCAAAAGAAGGAGGACCGTCAGATCTTATTGTAGACACGAAGAACGTGCAGAAAAGGAGGACAGATCTCAGGTGTCAGATCTGAGCATAAGTTCCGACCATCGTTGGATCAGGGAGAACCTGCACATTCATTAAAGTGCAAGGAGAATTGGGCTCACAAAATCTCGAAAGAAGGAGGACTGTCCATCTTCAGGCAAGACACGTGGCAAAAGATCATCATGTCCCTGACTGGAAAGTCAAAGGAACGGGGTTCCCTAACCTCTCGAATTCACAATATGTGAAATCATGAAACTATCTTAGCCGTCAGATCGAGGTTTGTTCTGGACCGTTGATCCAAATCCATCTCGGAGTCTCGCCTATCGCGACTTGGAGTGATGAGAACCTCCATCTAAGGAACAAGGAGATGCAAGATCACGAAAAGATCAGAACCGTCGGATCACCAAGAACGTGGACCGTTGATCTAAGCTCCATCTTGGAGCTTCGCCTATCGCAACTTGGAGAGGCAAGAAACATAACCATTGAAATCGCGATATGAGAAATCACGATTTAATCACAGCTGTCAGATAGAGGTGTGATCTAGACCGTTGATCTGACTCGATTTCAGAGTTTCACTAATCGCAACTTGGAGAGGCAAGAAACATAACCACAAGAACGCCAAAATCGTGATATGAAAAATCGTGATATGATCTGAGTTGTTGAATCAAGATCAGATCTGAACCGTCGAATCATAGGACAAGTGGCAAGAGATTGAAATTTCGTTGACTTGGAGTCAACAAAGCATGGTGTGGAAACTCATGAAATGTGAAGCGCCTTTTTGGAACAGCCTATGGTCATCGTCGGTGGTCACGATAAGGGAAGAAGTCAATTCAGATAAGCTCCATTTTGGAGTTTCGGGGATCACGACTTGGAGAGTCGAGATGCCTCATCTCCAGATTCACGAAATGCGAAATCACGAAAGTGCTTTATGCATAAGCACGTGGTCACAGCCATTGGGAACATCGATGGAAGATGGAGGAAGAATATAGAGGTGCTAAGCTTCACCACATGGATCCCGAAATGGAGAAACAAGCACAAGATTATTTATTCTTAATCCAAAAGTTCAAGTGAGTTTGAATATGATCAAAGGGATACTATTCCATCTCATAGTTAATTGATTAGGTACAAATATGTTAGCTAAACTAAGTCATGATACTTGATCGGTTGGCTTTTCAGTTGCTTAGACAGTTTTATTTTTCCTAAGAAGATGCGAAGTGTAATTGTTGTGAGTGTGGTGCATAAAATAAAAAGATACAGACTGTGCGTGGCTGGTTGTTCTGGACAAAAAATGAATTAACCTGTAAGAAAGGGAAAATCATGGGATGCGCAGAGTGAGACTGAAATGATGCGTAGTGTGAGATAAAACTCAGAGAATAGAAATATATGAGGAAAAGACTTGAAGCAGAGCATAATGACAGAACAAGTTGAATCAGAGCAGAATTGCAGAACAGACAAAGGAAGAGAAGAATTGCAAAACAGTTAGAAGAAGACCAGATTTACATAACAAAGAAGAAGTGGTAAGAATCGATTTATCTGTGTAGTTGGTTGTCTAATTATTCATTTGTATTCCAGGGTGGTTGGGAGGTGCTAGGGAGGACTGTTGTCCTCAGAGGTTCAAGTGGGAGCTTGAACACAAGGATTTGTATCTTCCATCTAGTTGCAGCCAGAGAAACTAGGGTGGCAGGGTGGTGCAAGGGAGAAAAAGTGTTCTCTATTATACAGGTTGGAGTCTGTGTAATTGGAAGTTGGTGCNGTGCTGGAACATTAAGGGAGTTGGTGCTTCCTTTTAGTGGGTGCTACAGAAACTAGAGAGTTGGTTCTCTCAAACAAGTTGGAGCTTGTAAAATAGAGGTAGTAGCCTCACATTGAGTTGGTGCTCAATTATAGATGATGTACATAACTTAAAAGACTACCTATCATTTCGAAGAAGAAGAGGTTTTCTCCCTTTATTGGTTTCCTCATAAAAATATGTCTCTTTGTATACCTTATGTGTGACTGATGCTCATTACTTTTATTGTTTATATGTTGTATAATGTTGATGATCACTTGAAGAAAGATTAAGAATGTATTAATAGACTTAAAAAAATTTAAGCACAATAACAACTGATTCACCCCCCCCCCTTCTTAGTTTTTTTAGTAATTTCAACAATTCGTTAAGTCTACCACAGGATTGACACCTTTCCAGTTAGTATATGGTATCAAAGAAATTTTTTCGATTGAATGTGATATACCATTTTTAAAACTAGCCGTTGAAATTCTCCCTAACACCTCTGCTGAAGAGGAGCATCTTTTGTATTTGATACAACTAGAAGAAACATGTCATGATGTCGCCTTAGTTATTGAAACTCAGAAGAAACGTGTTAAATCCTAATATGAAAAGCATGTCAAGCCACGTGTTTTTTCTGAAGGTTATTTAGTTCTTCTTTACGAGCAAAATCGCGATTTGCTAGGGGTCGATAAATTCGAGCCCATGTGGTGGGGTCCTTACATTGTCAAACACATGTTGGATAAGGGAGCTTATGAACTGGTTGATTATGATGGAATTCCTTTAAGTGAACCCAGAAGTACTTGAAGAAGTACTATGCTTAAATCATTTTTTGCATGAGTGCTTGTACTTTTAGTGTATCATACTCTTGTGTGATTTTTCGTTGTTTGGTTTCGACCTTTAAATTCTTACCTTGTGTTGTTCTTGGTTTCCAGATGTTGGTTTCTTCACTACCCTACATTGGATTTTTTGATGGTGCTAGTCGCAGTACTCAGAATTTAGCATCTGTTTCTTGGGCAATCTATGCACCTACGAATGAATTGATTAATCTACATGGTGTTTTCCTTGGTCGTGCAACTAAATATTGTAGAATACAGTGTTGTCATCGAATTATTGACCAAAGTTGTTTCACTCAGAATCCTTCATCTTATTGTACTCCTCAATTTTCATTTAGTATTCCTACAGTTGAGTAATGTTTACTCCATTCGAAGTCCTACGTTGTTAAGGGTATATTTATGAATTCGCCTCCTGGAGCGTTATTTTGATTATGTTGAATATCAACACATTCCTAGATGTCTAAATACATTAACAAATGCATTGGAAAATTATGTATTAGATAGACATTTGAGACATTTATAAAATATAATCACACTTTGTATATAAAATAAGTAAGCCGGTAGAAGCCTCATATATATATAACGATAAAAGTTTACAAAAAAGTGTTTTTGTCTGAAGACCAAAATATCAAAAATGTGAAGCACATGGATTCATATACAATAGAGCATCAAGGATGTTGCTCTCTATAACATGTGACTTCTTGTGCTACTCTACGAAGCAGTCAACCGATGGATGCAGACACGCCCACTGTGTGGCACTAGTAATGCCTCGAGATATCATCGATAGAGGCATCTGGGATGTTC
>SNQJ01S0021397.1:37629-48117 GCA_010110895.2 Picea sitchensis | reverse complement strand
CTAGGGTCTCGAAGTCAGTAACAACTACTCCTGCTACGTCACCTCTCTCCCCTTGCCTCTAGATAGGGGATGAACCTGGAGGACGATAAGGTCCAACATCTGCATCATCAAAGAGCGTTTGATTAGTCATCAGATAAACAACATATAAAACATTTTATATTATTAAAAATCACAAAAAAATCATATAAATGAAATGTCCTTCTTACATATGTCCTCCCATTGGGAACCTTCAGGAAGAGCTTGGTTTGGATCTCCTCAGAAGTCTAGCCCGACGTATGCATATTCGTTGACCATGAGCATTTGATTTCTCAACCAGTCAAAGAAGACATCGTTATACCTAATGATGGGACCAGCTGCATGTCGTTCCATGAGGTTGACCCCCCTCTTCATTCTCACGTCATGTGGGGCAGGTATACCCCATTCTACCTATAAGCGCAAAATTGGTACCCTCTCTAGGAATAAGGATACCAAAATTGACCCATATCCGAAATGTTTCAATTCACCATTCCTACACTTGGTCAGTTATTTTTTCATACTCTTGAGAACCCCTTCACACCATTTAAAAACTCAAGATTCCATACACTCTAGCGCATACTGAAAATATCTATGAAGAGCCATATGGGGAGCTGCACTCTCTGCCATGCATGTGATGGTATAGAGGATGGTCCATAGAGGAAAGTCTCAGACATCTCTTATAGCGACTTTACTGCTATGCTTTTGGGTACCTAGCACACAATCCTCACTGATATAGTGGTTCATAGGCTTGTCGCCACCCTTGCTACCTATAAGTGTTACTCGGGACCCATGACGAGAGATAGCTTAGTTAAGAAGGAGATATCCTCTATATCTATTGTAAGAGTGTGAGAACCCACATGAAACGCCTGCTCATTCACATCCCACATGTGAACTAGGTACTCGAGTAATCTCAATTGGGCCCTCATACCATGGATTTTGAAGAACTTCAACAACCCACTCTACTGGAGGGCCATTACCATTCCTAGGTCATTCTCGACAAAGTAGTCTTCCTCCTCATGCTCTCTCTCACACCATTCCAACATTTTGACCATGGAAAACCTGCAATGGAACCATAAAGAGATATTAACATCATTATCTTCTTCCCTGGAGATTTCTTATTGGAAAATGCATCTTTAAAAACTTTTTGAACTGTGCACATCACAGGCCTGGGCATCTGCAAAGTGCAGAGTCATCGCGGGCTGGTTATAGGATCACCTGCGACGACCCTAGATCATCGTAGGGCCTGATATAGGGCACTTGTGACAACCTCTACGCATAGGTACCCCCAAAAATTAACTTAGAAGTCTATTTTTTAACCAATGAAAAACAAATTTTAATCCATGGAAAGATCGAGGAAATGAAGATTACCTATTCTGTGGAGATGGTTCATCGAATGATCAGGCATGCCCTCCACAATCCACAGTTGAAAATCGAGGTAAAAAGCGGATTTGGAGCAAGATTTGGGTGAAATGACAAATGAAATAGTGAAATGAGGTTTTTACCCATTTTCTTGATTTTTTCACTTTTTCACTTGTATTTTACATTATTTTTTATGTTTCATCTAAACCCTAAAAGTTCTAAAAACTTTACAAGTGGTTGATTTTTGTAGATAAAAATTATAGGAGTGAAATGTTGAAACAAGGATCCGCTTTTTGGTTTGTTTTTGTACATTTGTCACATGTCCTTTTAGGATTTTTTAGGAAAAACTTTGAGCAAGTCTTGATTCTTTCTCATGCTCGTGAAGCCATGAGAATCCAATCAAGTAGTCTTTTGTCATTTTTTCTAACTTGTAATGGTAAAACGAAAAACGAAACCTATGGAGTATCCTTTAAGCTCTTGTCACGCTCCATAAAAACAAAAAACAAAACCTATGGAGTATCCTTTAAGCTCCATGCTCGTAAAAGTATTTGAAGAAAACATCTGACGAGTGGTAGGTTATCACTTTTTCGGTCTCATCGGATTAATTTACAAAAAAAGACGTGATGGATTTCTCTTTAAGTGTTTTTCAGACTCCCTAAACATGAAAAACCCCTGAGTTTTCTCTCTTTGAATCGTTAAACAAACATAGAAAGACCCATATAGGACCGGACCACTCCTTCTTAGGGTTCGTTAAACATACTCCAAGGGACTGGTCCAAAGGAGGAGCTTACATCAACAGGCATATGTTATCCTCCTCGAGCTTGCGTAAAAATAAAGAGGTACTCGCCAGAAATGGTGAGCGGAAATTGGGAAAGAAATGTGTCTCTGTATTTGTGTTAGTGGCAGTAATGGTCACTCTTGAACATGACACATGTTAGAACTAAGAGTCACCCTCAGATTGCGGGAGGATAAGCCCAGTACCCATCAAATTTTTGGTCGATGTTGGTTTTATATGAGTGGAGGTGATTGGAAAAAACTCAATATATGAATGATGTTCAACATAGAACTAGACAAGAAATGCACATGGAAGTAAGGGCCACATTAACTTCAATCAGTGAATTGTGTTTAAGTGTGAGCAGATGGAATACTTAGTGAGAAAGGTGAACAAGACTGCTATGAGCATCAGGCTTTCAAGCAGACTGGAGAAGAAAAACTCAAACTCAATATCACTCTTGAGCTCAAGCTTCAGGCACTGAAATATGTCTAAACAACATAGTCACAAAAACACAATGATCAAACCTACATCACAATGCAACTACAATAAAGCGATTGGATCCTCCATGCCCAAGACATTCAGTGTAAGAGGGAAAAAGATAACAAGGGAGTTGACTAAAAGTAGGCACGATACCACTGTAATCAAACCTACATTACAACAACATAACAACCCTCGACTGGATCCTGCATGCTCGAGTGTTTTAGCATAGATTTCATAGAGAGATGAAAAGAAGATGACTTCTATTAACATGAAAGTATCAAATTTGGTACATAACCAGAGAACAGTTCTGGAATCAAAACATTACAAAATAGGGAGCTCTTCTCAACCAGTTGACGACCTTAAAAAAATATTAAAACTATCTATTTATACACAGAACAATACGCCACTACCAAGAGTGTGACCTAGTCACTACAATAAAATCTTTGTGTCGAAAATTTCTTTTGTCAAACTGAACGTGCACCCTTCTGTCAGATGCGAGCTCAGATCGGCATGGGTTTTGCAAGAAAATTTGTCCACAAGGGTACTGCGGACTGATGGTTCACTCCCCATGGGCAGGCCTTCCATGCCTTCCATTTATGGAGTGAGCCAAGGTTTCAAAAACCAGCTCTACTTTCATTAACTTCCTTTCCTCAGAGATTGAACGAAAGTTAATTCTTAGGGAGCGACCACATGCCAAGACCATAAGGGTGCCACTTGTCTATGTTGATGGCTGCCACACATTTGGCTCTCTAGGGCTTGGGGGATATCTCTTGTTCCCTTGATCCTTATTCAATGTGACCTAGGTCCATGACCTTACGAAATCATGTGATTGTGAGGACGACCAAGGGTGGTTTGAAAAAAAACCTCTTTTGTCCCTGCAATTCACCATGAACTGCCACGTATCCCTTTCTAAAAACCACGATTCTGATTACGGCCCTCCCTTGAAATTTTAAAACGTGTGCACCTTCTGAACCCGTAATGGAGCGCGACAATTGATCTTGTGATATGAGATGAGGCTTCCTGATCAACGACCCAGATCTGGTGCATTTTAGATTGATGGATCGAATCTTCCCTTTTCAAATCGACGACTGATATTTTCTTCGCGATTTGGGCTTTGGGCCTTTCAATAGTCAAACTTTATTTTCTTTAAGAAAATTCTCTAGAGCTAGGGATCTGATGACACGTGGCTCCCTAAGATCAATGGCTGAGACACTTTTCGTGTCTCCGGACTCTGGGAAAATCAAATCTCAAACGTGGGCTTCCAAGTGCTTTTACTCGGAGCCATGGATCTGATGACGCATGACCCTCTAGAGATTGACGGATGAAATCCCTTCGTGTCTCTGGGCTTCGGGATAATCAAATCTCAAACCTAGGCTCCTAAAATCTTTTACCCAGAGCTCGTGATATACTAACACATGTCCTCATGAATCAAATGACTGAGGATTACTTCGAGCATTTAGCCAAATCTCATGGATTTATGCCACATGTCTCGCTCATGGGTGTTCCAGATGATGCCATATGATGTCATGTCTGCTAATGTTTCATGATAATGAGGGTGACATGGCCATGACTGAATGACCTAGAAATAGTGCCACACATCATGCCTGATGAGAGTGCGTCACGTGCTTCGGGTCTTCATGACTTCAGCGCTTCGATTCTTCGGGACTTCGATGCTTCGGGTCTTTAGGACTTAGGTGATTTTCGCATTTTAAAACCGCCGAAGTAAAACTCACAGAGTGAAAGATCTAATGATGCATGGAATTCTAGATTTGGATGGCCAAGATCCACTTCGAGACTTCAGGCTTCGGGAAAATCAAATTTCAAACTTATGTTTCCCACAAAGATCGCAGATCTTTGCCATGTGTCCCCACTAATGGAGGTCCATATTTACCTTGGGCCTTTGACATTTCAAGGCTTCGGGCTTCGGCTCTTCGATATTCATCTCTTCGGGAATTTGGTGTGTTTCTCATTTCAAAAATCCCGAAGTAAAACTCTTGGAGTGACAGATCTGATGACGTGTGGCAATCTGGATTCAGATGGTCGAGATCTAATTTAGGACTTCAGGCCTTCAAGACTTTGACACTTTTGAATGTGAAACATGAAGATTTTCTTAGAGGAAAACTCCCAAACTGAGAGATTGGTTGTTGTGTGTCCCTGCTGACGGATGGTCTGGATTCACTTCAGGACATTGGGGACTTCGGAAATTTTTCTTTGGTGCTATACTTTGCGCAACTTTGGACTTCTAGACACCCATGGGCCACTAATCTGGATTGCTCCTGGAATCTCCGTCGCTGAAGGATTACAATTGCCTGCTTCTTTTAAGCCCGAAATGGGTTGCTTTAAATGTCTCCCTTTGGGTGTATGGTTGCGGCCTGCGTGAACAAGGATTTGTGCGACTGGTTGTGGGCTGGGAAAATAGGGAGACCAGTGACTAAAAAAGGAGACGAGTTCTCATCCTTGGAGAAAAACAGAGGGGCTTGGGGACAATATTTCACTCAGGTAATATATTTAAGGAAAACCATGGCACACAAACGAATCAGGGCAAACAGAGAACGATTTACAAGCCTTAGGTGGGAAAAACTTAAGATTTGGTCTTCGAAAAGGATAGAGACAGGGAAATACTACATATTCGAGTATATCGACACACACCTATGGCCCTTGACAACCTTATGTGATAACATTTGGCTCCACAAGAGATGGCATGCTCCCTACGAGCTGCCAAGAATGCGTAGTTTCAATGCCTTAGATGTTGGGCTATGGAGTCTAGCTCAAAAATTTCACCGAATAAAATAGGGAAATATGTACACTACTCTACTAAAAAATGAAAATGAACACATGGGCTCCAGAAGGAACTTATTTATGTACACTCCTAGACTAACTGATCTTTATAAAGTGCTAGGTGAAAGAAAACTTCCACCATAGCCACCCATACTGCTCGGTAATAAAATTCTTCTCTTTTATGCAAATAATCCATAAAAGGTAAGGGAAGTATGACAGCACAAAGAAAAAATGTATGGGAAAACTAGAATTACCTCCAAATGATGATAATATGAATAATTTTGCAGGCTCCAATGCTTTTGGAAAACACATCTCCATATACAACCCCACAGGGTCACAAAATTTATAATCAGGAAAGCTCGACTGGTAATAAATTACCTCCCGTACTTCATTATTTCTCACTCGTTGTTTGATGTTCTCAGAGTGTACAGCTGGGTAGAGGATTGATGCGGGTCGATTGATCCGAGGTGATATTTTCTCATTTACAGGTTTAAGATAAGAGATGAAATGCACCTCTATTTCCTCCATTTTTCCTTTGTCTTCTTTGAAACATCTGCTAGCTAAGAGCAAGAAGTCTCTTCACATGTATCCATGGATGTCTCTTTCTCTCTATCATGCTGCTATTGGTAGGATCTTTCTCTTTCATAAGAATAATGGTAGCCTATGCTTTCTGCTTCTGAATACTCTTCAGGGGTAGGTGAACAAAAAACTCTTTTATTTTTATCCTTGCTTTCTCTCTCAATCAGATATTTGCCGGACTCATCACACGAGGAACACTCTATTATCTGCAGAATGTGGAGTGCCAAATTTTTGCAACATACATCAAAAATAATATGAGCTAGGTAAATCTTCTCGTAATACGAATTAAAAACATCGTGAAAATCCTCCAAAGAATGGATACTAGCAGCAGGGAGATATAGACACCAATCAAGAGCATCTTCCTCTAAAGAAAATTTGAACATCTTGATCTAGACATCCTTGTGAAATAATCCGTGCTCGAGTATGCATACATGAAATTTTAAGAAGAGCTTATCGGGATTGTCATGCTTTCTTTCTTTGAATCTTGGAATATAGTCATCCCATTCATCTCTATCTGGCACTAGATGTGGATAACTAGCTATGGCTAAGAAATTGAAAGGGGCAAATCTCGGAGCCAAGATATCCAAGAGATGTGGCTCCCCCTTTTCTCCTTCATGGCTCTCCCCAATATTAGATTCAAAATCACCATAAACATGAACCATGGAGAGGCTATGCTCTTCGTCATCTTCATTGGGATATCTATCAAAAGTTGTTTGTTCTTGGTTAGTATCCAACATCACTTCTTCATCATAAGTAGGGTTGTAAAGAAACTATGTTTCCAGGACCGAAATATCCTCTGCATTTTCTTCGTAAGAGTGGTGAGCAAAATCTTCCTCCAATTCCTCTATACTTGCATAAAGTGATTGTATCAGCTCCTTCGGGGGATGTCCCTCATCCTCATAGCTTTTGCAAGAATAAGACATGTCCTGAACGCAACCTCTATACTCCTCGCAAAAGCTATGATAGATTAGCTCAGAGGAATAATACCTTTGACAGTGAGCATTGAAAGCTGCATGGAACTGTTCCAAGGAGGAGATGCTAGTAGGGGGCAAGGAGTGATACCACTCACGATCATCTCTCGCTAATGAGAACATGAATATCTTCATTAATACATCCTCATGATGTATCTCCCATTGATGCATGAGTTCATGAAACTCACGAAGATGCTCGATAGGGTTGTCATCTTTATGTTCTCTAAATATGGGCAAAAAATCACCCCACTCATCGATAGTAGGAACAATATTTAGAAAACCATGAACAACAGAGAAATTAAAAGAAGAAAACCTGCGAGCCAAAATGGCTTCCATCTGAAAATATGAATTCTTAAAACTAGGGAGTCGCCACTAGATTATTTAAACATGGAGTCGCCAGGTGAATGATATGCAGTCTGAAAGAGCCTGGTCTTTGTTCAACATCAAAGACTAGATCTGGTCATTATCGTTCTCCCAGGGAGATTTTCAATCTGGGACAATAGCTAAAGCCTTCTCAAGAAAGATTTCCTTTCTTGATAATCTTCCGTGGGTCAACTTTAGGTGTAGCTAGAGACAGATGTGGAGTAGACCTCATGTGTCTGCTTTTAGGAGACACAAATGAAACAGTGGAGTCACCAGGTGCAAGTTGCGATCTTCAAGGTACTAATTTTGGATGCACCTTCAGAATTAGAATTTATTTGTCATTCTTACCCAAGGAAATGTCTTCAATTTGTTCCTCGGAAATGATGCCAAGAATGTTAGCACTAAGAGTCACCCTCAGATTGTGGGAGGATAATCCCAGTACCCATCAGATTTTTTTGGTGGATGTTGGTTTTATATGAGTGGAGGTCAATGGAAAAAACTCAATATATGAATGATTTTCAACACAGAACTGGACAAGAAATGCACAGGGAAGTGAGGGGCACATTAACTTCAATCAGTGAATTGAGTTTAAGTGTGAGCAGAGGGAATACTTAGTGATAAAGGTGAACAAGACTGCTATGAGCATCAGGCTTTCAAGCAGCTTGGAGAAGAAAAACTCAGACTCAATATCACTCTTAAGCTCAAGCTTCAGACACTGAAATATGTCCAAAAATCACAGTCACAAGGGAGCTAACTAAAACTAGTCATGATACCACTATAATCAAACCTATATTACAACATCATAACAACCCTCAACTGGATCCTCCATGCCTGAGTGTTTTAGCACAGTTTTTAGAGAGAGATGAAAAGAATTTGACTTCTATTAACATGAAATTCTGAAATTTGGTATGTAACCAGAGAATAGTTCTGGCATCAAAACATTACAAAATAGGGAGCTCTGCTCAACCAGTTGACAACCTTAACAAAATATTAAAACTATCTATTTATACTCAGAACAATACGCCACTACCAAGAGTGTGAACTAGTCACGATAATCAAATATTTGTGTCGGAGAGTTCTTTTGTCAAACTAAATGTGCACCCCTCTGTCAGACACGAGCTCATATCAGCATGGGTTTTGCAGGAAAAGCTTCCCACATGGGTACCATGGGCTGGCAGTTCAGTCCCCACGGTCGGGCCTTCCATGCCTTCCATTTATGGAGTGAGTCAAGGTTTCAACCACTAGCTCTACTTTCATTAACTATCTTTCCTCATAGATTGAACAAGATTTAATGCTCAGGGAGTGGCCACGTGCCAAGACCATAGGGGTGCCACCTGTCTGTGCTGACGGCTGCCACGCATTTGGCTCTCCAGGGCTCGGGGGCTAGCTCATGTTCCCCTACTCCTTATTCAATGTGACCTAGGGAAATGACCCTATGAAATCACGTGATTGTGGGTGCGACCAAGGGTTGTTTGAAAGAAAACTACTTTTGTCCCCACAATTCACCATGAAAAACCACGCGTCCCTTTCTAAAAACCACGATTTCGATTGTGGCCGACCCTTGAAATTTTAAAATGTGCACACCTTTTGACCCTACAATGGAGCGCGACCATTGATCTTGTGATCTGAGATGAGGCTTCTTGATCAACGACCCAGCTATGGCACCTTTTAGATTGATGGATCAGATCTTCCCTTTTCAAATCGACGGTTGAGATCTGCTTTGCGATTCGGGCCTTTCAATAGTCAAACTTTATTTGCTCCAAGAAAGTTATTTGGAGCTAGGGATCTGATGACATGTGGCTCCCTAAGATCAATGGTTGAGATGTTTTTTGGGTCTCCGGACTCCGGGAAA
This sequence comes from Picea sitchensis, assembly GCA_010110895.2. Classification (NCBI taxonomy): domain Eukaryota; kingdom Viridiplantae; phylum Streptophyta; class Pinopsida; order Pinales; family Pinaceae; genus Picea; species Picea sitchensis. The sequence goes on along the minus strand of SNQJ01S0021397.1, from coordinate 38,945 downwards.
ATCAAATCTCAAACCTGGGCTTCCAAGTGCTTTTACCTAGAGCCATGGATCTGATGACGCGTGGCCCTCTAGAGATCGACAGATGAAATCCCTTCGTATCTCTGGGCTTTGGGAGAATCAAATCTCAAACCTGGGCTCCCAAAATATTTTACCTAGAGCTATCAATATACTAATGCATGTCCTCATGAATCGAACGATCGAGGATTACTCTGGGCCTTTAGCCAGAGCTCATGGATTTATGCCACATGTCCAACTAATGGGTGGTCCATATGACGCCATATGATGTCACACATACTGATCTGTTGTGATAAGGAGGGTGACATGGCCATGACCAAATGACCTGGAAAGAGTGCCACGTGTCATGCCTGATGAGGGTGTGTCATGTGCTTTAGGTCTTTGGGACTTCTACACTTCAGGTCTTCAGGACTTCGACACTTTGGGTCTTCGAGACTTCTAGCCTTCGAGACTTAGGTGTTTTTCTCATTTTAAAACTCTTGAATTAAAACTCCCGGAATGACAGATTTGATGATGCATGGAATTCTGGATTTGGACGACCGAGATCCACTTCGGGACTCTAGGCTCTAGGAAAATCAAATTTCAAACTTATCTTTCCCATGAAGCTCGTGGATCTCTACCGTGTGTCCCCACTGATGGATGGTCTAGATTTACTTTGGGCCTTTTTCATTTCAGGGCTTCGAGCTTCGACTCTTCGGGGATTTGGCGTGTTTCTCATTTCAAAACTCTCGAATTAAAACTCCTGGAGTGAAAGATATGATGACGTGTGGAAGTCTGGATTCAGATGGCTGAGATCTACTTCGGGACTTCGACACTTTTGAATGTGAAACATTAGGAGTTTCTCAGAGGAAAAATATCGATGTGAGAGATTGGTTGTCACGTGTCCCTACTAATGGATGGTCCAGATTCACTTCGGGACTTTGTGGGCTTCATAAATTTTTCTTTGGCACTATACTTTGTGCAACTTTGGAATTCCGTACACCCATAGGCCACTGATCTAGACTGTTCCTGGAATCTCTTTCACTGAAGGATTACAACTGTCTGTTACTTTTAAGCCCGAAATAGGCTTCTTTGAATGTTTCCCTTTGTGTTTATGGTTGAGGCCTGCGTGAACAAGGATTTGGGCGACTAGCTGTGGGCTGGGAAAACAAGGAGACCAGTGATTGGAAAAGGAGACGAGTGCTCATCCTTGGAGAAAAATGGAGGGGATTGGGGTCAATATTTCACTCGGGTAAGATATTTATGGAAAACTAGGGTGCACAAATGAAACAAAGAAAACAGAGAATGATTTACAAGACGAA
>SNQJ01S0021397.1:0-17909 GCA_010110895.2 Picea sitchensis | reverse complement strand
ATTCAAAAGCACTCTCATTTGGAGAGATGTGATAGATTGTGATCCCATGACTCAATCTAAAGTAGGGCCTTCTTATTTTCCTTTAGGTATAAATGAGCCCTTTCTTCCTTGTACTCTATCATTGTATTATGTTTTTTCATATATTAATATAAGTACAATTTTTCCCAAGAAAACCCAAAATACATTATGTTGTAAGAGGGACATGTGGATATTATGGGCTAATCTTATAATACAATGAATTCACTAGAGTAAAACTAAAAATATCATTATTTTAGTTGGTGCTAGAAACAATTTTTAAGGTCTACTTTTAAAACTTAGAAAATGTTATTTAATCCTCAATTTCAATATAGAATTTTTCCACATACCTCCCTTTTTCTCTTGAAGAGAGTAAATTATACTCTATATCTTAGTATTTAGTACAAAGCTTATCTTTTATTGCATTTTGAAGTAAAATCTCTTACAATGGACAAGAGGTTCCATGCCCACATGGCTAGGAAAATTCCCTACTATAATGACACCAAGAATATTTGATTCCATATGTGTCATGAGGTGACTAGCCTAGTGAATAGGAAATGATAATATAGATATGACAGAGAGAATAAGAGAAATTTACACATATCACTACTAATATTTTACTAATCCCAATCCATTTTCCAATTTTCACTAAGACATGGCCCTTCATTAATTCATTTTCCACAAATAAATCCTTCATTTGGCATGTGTTTGGATGACAATAATTATAGAGCTACCATTCCTCATATGTGAGCTAAGATTGGGAAAACAATAAACAATTGGTGCAACAAATGGATTTCTGATGGAGGGAAATTAGTCCTAGTAAAATTCATCCTTCAGGCCATGGTATATTGTTTGATTTTCCTCACTCGAATATCGAAAGGAGTACTTGAGTTGGATCAAACAACTTTGCTAGTGTTTCATTTTATATGGGGCTCAAAAAAATAAAGTCGTGGAATTGGTATCTTGGAAAAAACTTTATATCCCAAACTATAGAGTACAATTATCTTGCTTCCATCTCAATTAAGGATTATTTTTAAGTCCAATAAAAAAAATGTATAATTCCTTGATCGTATAGAAATCCATGATTGTGACCTTTCCCCTAATCAGGAATAAGTTGATTTGGCATGTAGGAAAAGGGGATAAGAATGAGGTAGGCCTATACCCATGGATCAGGAGTAAGGTTTCATACAAGCTTCCAATTCCCCTCATTTACAACCTTATATCTAAATTTTTCTTCTCCCGATGACACATTACACATGGCTTGATAGTGAACAACTGCTAGCAATAATAACTCTTGTGTAGAGAGCTAGAACTCAATAAGGTATATGATGAGGTTTGGAAATACTATATATATTGTCTATGGAAATTCATTATCACTCTAAATGATGAAGACGATGAAATCCTATATTCCTTAAAACCTTTAGGAGGCTACAAATCCCTAGCTTTGGAAATCATGGAACAACCCTTGATCTGATGGTGGAAATCCAATCGGAATTTTAAATTGCCAACAAAAACATTTTTGTGGCTTCTCCTCAATAATAGGGCTCCCATCTAGGACATACTAAAAAAATGAATCTATAAATGACTAAGTAGGTGATAACTCTATGAATTAGACCTTGAAACCAATAACCATCTTATTATCTCATGTACTTTCCCAAAGAAAGACTAGAAATACATAAAAGGTCTAACTAGACTCCACAACTTTTGAAAAGGATACTTCATAGAAGTATCCTTAAGGAATCGATATCAAATGTAGGCCACAAAATATTTCAAATATCTTTCCCTCACCCTAAATTTGGAAATATGGTTGGATAGAAATGAAAAACTCTTCAATGTTAAGGATATCCTTCCACTCAAGTGTTCCATTCAAATTCTCAACATCCTAATCATGTTCCCTAAATACTCCTCTCTTCCTCATCATACTCGAGTATCAATTGGCCATATCAATTAATACTTTCCATGGGCTTACATTGATGGAGACTCTCAATGAAATCCATTCAGGAGAGGGGTTGAGAGAATTGTTGATACATATTGGATCATGATTTAATTTTTCATATATCTTGGTACTTTTTGGGTAGAAACAAATGGAGGAATATCCTTGCAAGTTTTTTTTAGTGGCAAGTCCTAGTTTGTAAAATTGGGGTCCATAATATTTAAAATTCATTTTTAAGAATTAAATGGAATTTTTAGGGGTTAAAACATATAGAACTTGTACCCACACCCTCAAAGTTGATATACACATTGAGACCTTTCGGACGGTGCAAAAATCAGCTCAATTAGAGATTGTATGCAAAAGTTATGCCACATGTAAGTTGACCTACCTTATTGACCACCATGGTATGAGTGGATTCTAGGTAAGCCCACATTACTCACACATGTGGGGCTAGCCACATGTGGAATTTATAAAATATTCTATAAGGTTTGAATCTGATCACTAATTGAGGGTTGAGGAAGTCAAAACCCTAACCCTAGATGGTTATTAGGCTAGCTAAATATCAGGCCGCTAGGAGGAGAAAGGGTTTAAGTCCTTAGCATTATATTTGTTCCATAGTTTATTAGAGCACAAAGGAGTGGTATTTTGAGAACATAAAGAGGGAAAAAATATTATGTAGCATCCATACACATTATAGTGTTAAAAGGAAACTCCATAGTGAATGCCTATTTCTTAGTATTTAAATTTCCATAAATTAAGAAAGAGAGGAGAGCGTAGCACTCACCTTATAGCTAGGTTTTCTCCAATATTGGGTTTCATAGGATACATATTATGTTTTTTTGTGTGGATGGTGTATTCTTTTTCTTAGTCTTTCATTTTCACATTTCATTTATTTCATTAATTTGAGCATTAAGTTAGTGATTATAAATCTAATATCTAAGGAAAAATAAACCCGCATAATAAAATATTTTAGTATAATATAAGATCTACTGTGATGAACCATTCCACTAAAATATCTATTGCATTTTACCAATCATATTGGTATCAAAGACATGTTTTCTTTGGAGTATTTGTGGAAAGTTTTAGGATATAGGAATTGTCTTAAGGAAAAATTCATAGAACCCTAGCCATGGTGGATGAGTTTGTTCACAACAACCCTTGAGATCCGGCAGAAGATAGATTTGTGAGGCTAGAAGAGCGAGTCATTCATATCTATTGCAATATAAACCTCTTCATGGAGGATCTAAAAAGAAATCTTAGATTGTTTGGGGACGTTGGGGGATCTAACGAAGATATCATATCAAAGGGGAAACTAGGAGATAATGAAGACCTAGAAAAGAATTTGAGGAAAGAGCTTGAGAAAGAGAAACCAAGTTCCGATTCCATTACTCCTTCACAATATTTATTTAAAATGGAAGCGAAAGTGGATATCAATCCATATCAAGGTGAGATCTATGTAGTGAATTTGAATCATTGGTTGCAATAGTTAGAGGTCTATTTTAGTGTCCATAATATAGACGAAGAGAGGAAGATTTAATTCACCAAAATGAAAGTAGAGAGACATGCATTAAATTGGTGGGAAAGTCACTTGGGAACACTCAGGATAGAGGGTGATGCACTAGTAACTAAGTTGTAGGATTTCAAAACCCTCATTAAGTCCTAGTTATACTTTATTGGGTATGTATAGGACTAATGGATCCATTATCATTACTTCAGGAAAAGGTAGGGGCATAGTGTGTAAGCGTACACCATCAAATTCATGGATATGGATATCATGTTAGGTATCTCTCTAAAGAACCCAAATGTACTCCTATAGTATTTGGGGGGTCTCTACAGTCATTTGTGAAATCAAATGATGCTCTTCAAGCCCATAAAATTTGATGAGGGATATGTGTAAGAATAATACTAGGAAAATATATGACACAAAAAGGGATAGACAAGTGGTTCCAAATAGAAATAGCATGAAGATGCTTCCAAGGAGGGAATGAAGAAGTGGAAAGGAAAATACAAGAAGATTACAACCACTACACATTAGTGAAAGGATCCAAGTAACAACTATATCCATGCAATATATATGGTCACATTGAATAAAAGTGTTGGACACTACATCTAGAGTTGAACCCTAAGAAACATAAGAAGGATGCCAAGAAGAAGAACCTTCTAGTCATGGATTCAAGTAATCAAGTATAGATAAACTCATGTCTTGATGAGAATATTATCTCCATGTCCATGCAAAAGGAGTTGAGTATGAGTAGCCTTCATCACAAGGAAGAGAAGGAGATGAAAAATATCTTCCATATAAATATCTAGGTAAAGAATGCCAAGGTAGATGCTCTATTCAATTCCAATTTGTAGGCCAATCTCATAGCATCCGACTTTTTCAACAAGATTGGGTTGGAGGTTCATGATCATTTTCCATAATTTCATATTATTTAGGGGCACTTCTATTTTTATCATGTCTATTTATAACATGAATATTTTTGCATGTTTATTTATAGAGATTGGTTTCATGAGTTTAATGGTATAATTTTGACTAAATTTTACCAAGTGATCAATAGGATCACTTCATCCATATATTTAAGGGGGGATAAGCTATTATTATCTAGTGGAGGTGTGCTTGCCACCTTCTCCTTGATTTTAGGGTCTTATTACCTAATTTTAGGATTCTATTTCCTATTTTTGAGTTCCTAGAGTTATTTAAGGAACCCCATCCCATTTTTCTATAATTTACTACGATTCATGGGGAGTACTATTTTTAGCATATCCATTTATAGTATGATTATTTATATCATGTCTATGTATAGAGATTGGTTTCATGAGTCTAATGGTCAAATTTTGACTAAAATTAACCAAGTGAGCCATAAGATCACTCCATCCCTAGAATTAATGGGGAATAAGATATTATTAGCCAGTGGGGGTGCTCTTCTCACCTTTTCCTTGATTTTAGAGTCTATACCTAAATTTTTAGATTCTATTTTCTATGTTTGAGTTCCTAGAGTTATTTAAGGAACCTTATCCCATGATTCAAGGAAGGAAAGAACTTTACTTAACTATTTTATCTCTTTCCTATTTTTACATGATTTATTCATGGATTAGATCCTTTATTTTAGGAAGTTGAGCCACCACTTGTCACCTTAGGCTAGTTGTGGGATAGTTACCTCCAATTACTACTAGTCATATTTTGGAGTCACATGTACATGTACAAGGAAGCCCTAAACTAGAGTACACTTATTCTCTGGTGGAGGGTACTATATATGTTCCACTATGAGCTTACTCTCTTATCTCTACCCAAAGGTTAGATTGTCACAACACCCACAAGTTCGTATCATAGAAAAATGGACCCCTTATTAGATTCCATGAACCTCTCATAAATATGTACAGGAAATAATTCTTTCACTTCTCTCAGGGATATATGAGTATCTTCTCTAGCCACTTCTATTTCTTCAAATACCAATATTGTTTCTATTTCAGACCCAACTTCTTCTGAACATTGGGAATTGCATCCTACCAAACCACAACAAGTTTACAAACTTAAATGGTGTCATTAACTATCACATTCTTTATTTAAATTTCATTATGTCAACATTCCATTCACTAGTGATGAAGACCGAATACATTTCAACCCATTAGATAAAAACTTGATTGAATGGGATAAGAAAGAAGGATATTTGTATGGACATTTTGGAGCCATTAAATTCATCCTCAACCCTTTGGTTCGACCATGTCTTCCTATTTCATCCTTATGTTGTGTCATTGACACTCGTCATAATAATTTTTGTGATGATCCTTTTTATGATGGACCTGCAATAGATATTGTTTACTCCAAGTATGTTTTCACATTAGATGATCCATATATTTTTTATTTTCTTAAATCATATATTCTACCCGCAATTTTTTATACGAATTCACAATCCCACATAATCCAACTTAAATGAATGGTGATTTCACTTCAACAGAGATACCTTTTCCCCTCTCCAAAAGATTGTTCTTACTACATTTCTCCTACACAACTTGGTGGAAAAAATACACTTCTAAAAAATCTCATCCAACAAGTTTTGATTGGACAGGTATATCCTATCCTAATTCTTGGGAAAACAAATATGATGGGGTCAAATAGAAGATGATCCAATAAAAACTGACACGACAAAATATTAGGAAGCCCATCCCAATCCAAATATATCAAAGTTCCATCTCATTCAAAGTTATTGAATTATATAGATACTCTAAGAAAATCCCATATACGTGTGTGCAGTCTTCATCTTCCCAGCCTAAGAAGAAAGAAGAAAAGAAATAAATAAGTCATTTGGGAAGGTATTTAGAATTCTCTTCCACTCAAGATAAATTAAACATTATGCATGGAAGAATATCATTGAAAGCACCAAGTGAGAACTTGATGAAGTTTTATTTCCGCATAGAAGTCAGTGGTTGCACAAAGAAACATCCCATGGGTGAAGAATCATTTCTTCCTCCTAGAAATTTACTAACTGAAGGTTTCAGAAAATATTTTGAGAACTTGAGTAAAAAAAGAGAATATATCACTATAAAATATTGTTCCCCCAATGACACTATAGGTCATGAGTGAAAAATATTGAATTGGGAAAATTTTCAAGATCATCTCACAAGGATGAATATAGAATATATCCATAGATATGTATTAAAAATCATAGAGGATCAAAAGGAACAGAACGAAGAAATAAAAAATATTTTTGAAAAAAAAATAGATGTTGTGTCTCATGTTTTAATAGATACAACAACGCTTAAGGATGATACTAATAAAATTGATGATAGGCTTGAATTTTTGGATAAAATATTTTTAAAATTTCATGACATCCAAAAATCTATTAGAAGGCCAAATAAAAATGTTGAAATCTTAGAAAATTTTGCAAAGAAAGGAATTTATGAAATTCCTTAGGGAACCAAAGAACATAAAAGGAATAAGTTCTTACACATGATGGATTTTATACATCCTAGACCCCAATGGGATTTTGGAGCATCATAGGAAGAAATCTGAGAGAACTTTGAATATATTCAAGCAATATTTTTTTCATGAAATAATTGTTGATGTTAGTGGTAGCATTAGACAGGTACTTCCACACAAGGCTATGTGTGTAGATGTGTGGAAATCGTCCAAATCCTTATACTCTTGAATTTACTTTAATTAAAGGAATTATTAAAGTAAATTGATTTTAATTAATTTTGTAATTAATTAGTTGAGCTATTTAAGGAAAGTGCTAAAAGTACTTAGCATGTAATTTTCACATGCAATCTAAATATTAAGTGATATTAGAAATAGATTATAACTCACAATTATAAAATCAAGGATAGGGTGAAGGAGGAGACACATTCACACAATGATAGCAAAGAAGGAATTTTGCAAGTGTGGAGTCATTCGAGAGTGTAGAAGCAAAGACAGACTTTTTCTTACACTTGAAAAACTCAAGGAGACTTGATACTTGAGAGATTGGATCAAGAAGGAATTTTATTCAAGGAGATATTATATACGGAAGGATAGCTACTTCCATCTAGAGATCAGATCAAGGCAAAGAGAGAAAATAGGCTTACAAAGGATGGTTTTAGTATGAGAAATCCACATGAGAGTGTCATATCATATGTAGCTTCTCGTACAAGTTTTTCGTACAGATACACAGTTCACAGTGTAGAAAGATGTGTATATACAAAATTCACAAGAAGGAAATCGTGTATGCCTAAAAAATCATGCCAAAATTGGTTGTATAGTAGATCATACCTTGCTAGGTTAGTTTTATTTCTCTCAGTGGGACATTATTCCTGTTACAGGAGCCCTCATTTTAGCATAATAAAATATATCTCAACATTGGTTTTCCCTCTAAGGTTTTTCCATGGGTTTTTGCCTGAAAATATTGGTGTTTATATGTGATTGATTTGGTTTCTTTGTTTATGCTTCCACTGCATGTTTATTTGATTACTCAATCGTGCTTTTAGTAGATAAAATGACTTTGTTTTGAGCAAATTGTCGGGTGTTGAGTAAGAGAAATTTCAACATGGAATTAGAACATACCAAGGGTTGAATTTGTTGGAAAATCAACATGGTATCAGAGCAGGTGCTCTGAAGGGAAGTCAGATCGTAGATCCATATTAGATTCATAACTAGCAAAAGGAAATTGAAGGACATTTTTTTCAAGGAAACAATCATATTGAGGCAAAGCTAAGTTTTTGTAGGTATACAAAGGAATACACGATTCATAGAAGACACAGTCGCGTACATATGCGATTTTAGTATGTCGAATTGAGCATATATGTGATTTTCAATGTAGAAATTCATGTACACACCATACAGATCAGTACAGGGGCAATTTTTCAGTAGTAGGTTATTTCCAAAGAAACATTTCAGGTCTTAGGGATGGCAGCAGGACTATTGAGAATTGAAGACAGGTTGGATGGAGCATAAAACTTCCTATATTGGAAAGAAAGAGAGACTTTCGAATTGAAGGAGTATGAACTTTTGGATTTAGTGGATAAATCAATTACTCTACCGATAGATATGACAACTTTAGATGCTCATAACAAGAAGGAGATCAAAGTAGAAAGGGTCCTCCTAGATTGAGTGAAAAATCATATAATATATCATCTAAATGAGAATAAGAGGGATGAAGAGATGTTTTATTTCTTGGTAATTTTATTCCAAAGAAATAACATGAATATGAAGATGGTCTTAAGGAATAAACGTGAATCGGTTCAGATGTCTAAATAAAATAATGTTAACAACTATCTCATGAGGATCACACAAGTACGTGATCATATTTCAACCATAGGGGGGGGGGATTTGGATGCAGAGCTCATGAATGTGGCACTGAATGGTCTCCCCAAGTCATGGGAACCATTTGTCAAATGATTTTTCACTTGGGAAAATATCCTAGATTGTAAGAGACTTTGGGATGATTGGATCTAGGAAGAAACTCGGGAGGAGTCTAAGGGAGACACACATGAATATGAAGAGGAGGAGAACTTGGACCTTGTTAGTAATACAATTAAGGGAAAAGGAAATGGTTTCAGAAAGAAGGGAAACAGTGAGGAGTCAACCTCATATCTAGGAAAGAAGGACTTGAGTAAAATCAAGTGCTCCATGTGCCACAAATGTGGGCACTATGCATCATAGTTTCTAGAGAAGAAGAGGCAAGGGAAGACGTAGAAAACAACATCGTTATATATGAAATTAGATGATTTTGCAACAAATTTTGAGAAGGAATTCTCAACGTTCACATGCCTCTCTACTAGCACCTACTCAAGGAGTGTGTGGTACTTGGACAATGGTGCTTCTTGTCACATGACAAGGACACATGAGTTGTTCATCAGTTGGTTAGAGACAGAATCATGTATACATGTTGAGATTGACACTCATGCCAAGTGTGGTGTATAAGGATTTGGTACAATCATGTCCCATCTCATGTCAGGAGGTTTTCTGGAGGTGCTAGATGTGTTATATGTACTAGAACTAGAGAAGAACTTTCTGTCATCTTAAGTTTTAAAGGACATGGGTTTTACATTTACTTTTCAGAGAGGGAAAGTACTCATATGTTTAGAGGGAGATATCCATGACATAACAATGATCATTGGTGTCATAGAGGGTAGGTTATATAGGTTGCAAGGCCATCCTGTACAAATATCCAAGGGGATATTGGTTCATGAATCGATGCCAATGACATAAGATGAGGATAAAAAGGATTTAAAGGGTGAAAAATAGAAGGATGAGTAGAGTTAATTGACTTATAGTTGTAAATTCTAACCTTGTACAATATCTACTGCAAACTGATATTCAGAAAAGAACAGAAAAGATGCAATGGCAAATACAAACATTACACAGAGATTTTTCACCTGGAAACCCAAACCGGGAAAACCAGCATATATTATATTGACGTAGATTTTTCACATGGAAACCCAAACTGAAAACCAAGATATATTATATTGATACACATTGTGTTACATTGTTTACAATACAATATACATATAGGAGCCACAAGATCCAAAACCCTAACCCAATGACCTGGATTAGTCCAAAACCCTAATTCCTTAACCGGAAATAGAAAACCATCAGCAAAAACCATGTGCCGAAAACCACCTAATATCATGTGGTCCCGGAAGAGGGAGTTATCCCATTCCAGTTCTATCAGGACACCAAGTTGGTATAAGCTGACATTAATGTATGATCAGGAGAAGGAAGCTTCTAGAAGCACATTGAGGGAGAGCAGACGTTCAACGAATTTTTCAAACTTCATGGCTTTGATATGTAGCACCATTGATTTCGAGACTTCCAGTATTCAGGGAGAAGTTTACTAGCAGGGTTGGAGGAATTCCAGTATGCAAGATGATGTGTGTGACATTTTTCCAGAGTTGGAGGTAGAACCAGTTCCAAGTGGATCTTCAGGAAATACCGTCCTCACTAAGATGAAGTTTTGATGTTAGTGGTAGCATGAGACATGTATTTCTACATAGGTCTATGTGTCTAGATGTGTGTAAATAGTCCAAATCCTTCTACTATTGAATTTACTTTAATTAAAGGAATTATTAAAATAAATTTATTTTAATTAATTAGCTAAGTTATTTAAGGAAAGTATTAAAAGTACTTAGCATGTAATCTTAACATGTAATCTGTGCATGCAATATAAATCTCAAGTGATATTAGAAATAGATTATAACTCACGATTATAAAATCAAGTCTTGGGTGAAGGAGGAGACACATTCACACAGAGATAGAAAAGGAGGAATTTTTCTAGTGTGGATTCATTCAAGAGTGTAGAAACAAAGAAGGACTTTTGTTTACACTTGATAGACTCAAGGAGACTTGATACTTGAGAACTTGGATCAAGAAGGACTTTGATTCAAGGAGATCTTGGATGGGGAAGGAGAAGTACTTCCAACTAGATATCATATTAGATGAAGGAGAAGAGCGAACAAAGAACAAAGTCTTATGTAGGTAGGTTTGAGTTTGAGGAATCCACAAGATATTTTTAGAGCGTACAATGCTTGTCATACAAGTTTTCCTTACGGATACACAACTCACAGTGTAGATAGTCATGTATATACATGATTCACAAGAAGTAGAATCATTTATGCCTAGAAAAGCATGCCATAATTGGTCGTGCAATAGGTCATATGTTAAGGCCTAATTTGTGGAGCCTTACCCCTTAATTGGGGCATATTGAATTAGTATTTTTATTTTATTTATGTCGGCTTGGGTCCATTAGTTGTAATTGTACCTCCTAGTCTCATATATATACCAAGGATACCTTTTCATTTGGAATCATCTTGTAATTGTGAATTCATATGATGTATAAGGAGGTTTCCCCCTCGAAGAGGCTTATTATTTGAATTTATCTATTTTTAAAGGCATTGAGTACTTATTCTGATTTTTTTTATGCTATTTTGATATTTTTTTTCTTAACATTTGGTATTAGAGCTAGACAATCCTCGGGACTGGCTTTTTCAAAACAAGTCTTCCTGTAATTTTCTCTACAATTTTTTTTCTGGAAGGTTTCATGATATGGAATTTCTATGGTATAGAGGAGACATATAACGCTAACTTGGGTAAAAATTTCAGATATTGTTTCATTATATTGTTGAGGATACATTTTGTTCAAGTTAGGGTTTTTGATTAGTCCTTAAACTAGTTTGAAACAAGTCTGAAACAAGTCTTCTTGGAAATTTCGTTCCCAATTGTTTTCGACTTGGTTTTAGGTTCTGAAATTTTTAAAGTACGAAGGTGGAATAGTGAGTTATCTTGTGTACAAATTTTCTCCCTTGATTCATTGTACTGTAAAAGTTATATCCTAAGGAAATTAGGTTTTTGGCTAGTCCATATTTCATTCTAAAACAAGTGTTCTTGGGAAAATTGTTATATCAGAAATGGAAGAACTCCAAATTGAGTCATACATATTCCATTGGTTATGGTATGGACTGAAATTATACTGTTAAAAAATTCAATTTCTTAAGTGAAGATAGTGACACGTGGAAGTCCATACAAGTTCGCTCTCTTGAAAGGGAAAACAATTAGCACATCTTGGGAAAGTTATCATAAAATATTATTGGATAATCCAATCTTGGTCTAACCTATGGGGTTGGAAAGAAGACACATCAGGATACATCAGGTAGAAATTTTAGAATCAGAATGGTCGAAATTGTAGAGCTACATCAAAAGAAAGGTCAACTAGCAGAACAATCTCCAAATCAGGATTGTAAAAGGTGTGGTTTTTGTTTTTTGGAAATTTGCATATATTTTGACTAGAAGATCCAATTGGGGTGATTCAAAAAGTTGAATAAAGTGGGATAAAAGGAGTATGACATAAATTTGGGAGAATCTTATGGGTTTTTTAGGTACATACGTATTTCATTGTCTTTAAATGTAGGATTTGTCATTACTTGTCAGTGCTACAACCTAAGGACTATGTGGTTTGTCCATGTACCTAGAGTATATCGGAAGGCCCCTTTTGAACGATTTCACATTAGACATCACTACTACAGATATGAGCTCCCACATACCTAGTGTATATCGGAAGACCCCCTAGAATCCTGAGACCAACCGAGTAAACCATTTGGACGTCTTGTTTCTATAGTACACTGAAAACGACACCCGGGGAGATAACTCTCTAGTACATGGGTATTTGAATAGTACAATTAAGGGCATGGTAAAGACTCCTTAGTTAGTTCCTTGCGATATTTGGATGAGTACTATTGTTGGACCCTGCATGTATATCAGAGAGATATAGCACCTTACACTCCTGTGTTTGTGAGGACCTCTACCTAAGCCAATTATGAATTCCTACCTTATAGTGATACTTGGCCAACATGCCACAAAAAAGGGAACTTATACACAAAATAAGCCCTCAGATAGTCCTACTTGGACTCTTGATGAAGATGAAGAAATGTGCAAGGAGATAGATGATTTAAAAAAGAAGGAAGTAACAAAAGATGAACTACAAAGGATGATGTATTCACCTGAAGCTAAGCTGGAATAAATCATGGATACTAAGATGGATGGCTTAAGAGAGGATATCATGGAAGGGTTGAAATTTTTTCTAATAGATAGGACACATGAAAGTGACAATGTATCCCATGAAATTCATGATGAGGACACAAGGAAGATGAATCAATATTTGAGAAACTCCAGATTTGGGTTGAAGACCAACCACTTTTCTAAGCTCGATATGAGAATTTTTTATGACAAGGATCCAATCACATGGATACTCCAAATGGAGCAGTTCTTTGATCTACACGATGTGCCTCAAATACAAAAGGTACGAATTATATCCTTATATAAAAAACCTAATCAATTTGTGTGGTATCGATGGATTTGTTCTCTGAAATCACTTTTCACTTGGACAATTTTCATAGAAGAAATGATAGCACACTATGAGGATACAAAGAGAAATACCTTCTTCATCCAATTGATAAATCTCAAGCAAAAGCGTTCAGTTGTGGAGCACATTGAGAACTTCCAAAGATTGAATATAACGGTAACATATATTCCAGATGACCACCTGATTGATGTCTTCATAGGAACTTTAAAGGATAACATTCAACATGAGGTTCTCCTTTGGGAACCCAAATCATTGGATAATGCGTTTAGGGTGGCGATAAATGTTGAAAGTAAAAATATGGCTATGGATACTAGAAGGACCACCCCTAACATATAACGAGAGAATAATGCACCTTCTCCTAAACCACCTCAACCTACAAGGTTAAAACCTCAACAATTGGACGAAATAAAAGAAAAGGGTTTATGATTTAATTGTGATAGAAAGTATAGTAAGGGACTATTGATGCTTGAATCCTTCAGGACCGAAACATAAACCTTAAGAGGACACTATTCCCCCTTCATTTTTATAGAGGTGGTTCTCCCCTTTGGCTAAAAGATATATCTTTAAATATCTTGGAGTAGGGAGAGTGCTAGACCTCAAACCCCAAATCTTAATTGCTTGTATTTAAATGAAATGGTTCTTCAATAACCCAATATGATATTTATGTTAAACACAAGTCTTTTTACAATAATAAAATATTGAAGGAGGGATTGAACATCAAAATTAAATTGTGATCAGCATCACACACATTCTTCTTAATCACATATAAATACATCCATGTCTTATTCATGAAAAATAGTAGAGAGTAATTTGATCATCTCAAAGAATTTTAAAAGAGTATTGTTATCAATATCAAAAGAGAATTTGATAGTTCAACCTCAAATATCTCATACTTAAAACTCAAAGTTACAAGATACAGTCAAGATCAACCCCGAAGTAATCCTTTGTGGAGTTTTATTCATGAAATATGTTCTTCATTACAAAAGGTTTGACAACCATGTATGTGGATAAAAATACTCCATGATCATATAATAAAATACCTTAGGATAATATAAGAAAAACACTCAACAACTCAACCTTGTGCCCAACTTTGAGATTTAGACATAAAGCTATGAGAAGTGGTGTAAAAGAATAGAAAGAATGGAGAAGATGGAGATTGATTTATTTTGATTAGAATATTGATTGTGTATCCATGGCTTTACCTTCTTCTTACTCCGATATTTTTCTCTTCCCCTCTCACAATACTAAATCTTGGACCCTTTGATGAAGACTCTCTTCTCTTTTTAAGAAGATATTTTCTAACTACTTGAGTAGTTAGGGCTTTCTTCCTCTCTTGAAATTCTCTTACAAGTTTCTTATTGGAAAATTCAATTTAATTAATGCCTCATTAATTCCTGATTAATGAACTCACATCATTAATATAAGTATATTGAAAATGGCTCCCTTTCCTGTTTTAATAAAAGTTTTTAATTAAACTTTTATTTTTAAAATTTAATTAATTTTCCATTAAATGAGGACAACTGTAATTTTATTTTATGGAATTGAAAACAAACATTTTATCGATGTAAACCATGTATTATATTCTCTTAATTGTCTCATATTTCCAACGATATAAAATTTCCCCAAATTCGTTACCCACATCTCAAGATATGAGCTCATGAAGTTGAGTTGTCATGCAGGCCTATTAAAACTTGAGGCTGACTGATATTTTATTTTTTGAGAAAAATGTATCAACTTTCAGCAATTGAAACCTATAAAATAACCTTCTACATCTAAATACCTTTCCAATGGTATAAATTTTGCACGATTATGACACTCGGAACTCAAGTTATGGCCTCCGCAAGATCAACACTCAGCCACTGTCGATCAAAATTGATGGGCAAATGTGGGCCCTTGGATGAATTTCGTGCTTCCCTTCATAAAATTTGACTTTTTGGTTTAAAAGTATATCCCACATGCATTGGGATATAATATTCTTCATGATATATAATACTAAATGTTTGATACACTTAGCAAGAAGCATGAGAAGAGAAGAAATTATGGAGCTTGGAGGATTTTGTCCTTGGAAAATTGTCGAATAATAATTTTTTGGAATCCCGTCATCGTCCACCTCATGCCATGTCATCAATGAGTCACACCCACGTGTCATCACGGGAATGGTCCAAATCATCACCACATGTCATCACATGGTTTCCTTCCATGTGTCACCATTTGATTGGCTTCCATGTCACTGCCATGTGTAACCACTTAACATTTTCCATGTGTCACCATGTGGTTGGCTGTCATGTGTCATAACCTCATTCATTTCCATGTGTCATATTCTCATTCACTGGTTTTCATGCCTTGGAACAGATTTGAGAATTTGGCTAAGTATGTGATATGGGACAATAGGGGATGAGGGAGAGGCGGGTTGGAGGGTTTGCGGGTTTGTGGGGGTGAGGGAAGGGAGGTGAGTGAATTTAACCATGAAATTTTTGTGAAACCACCAAACCTCTAACCCACGGTTAGACGAGTGTTCCAAAGAAACTAATTATATAAGGGAGGTTGGAAGGACAAGAGAGAGTTTGAAATATGAATATTTTCATGAACCCGCCAACCCAGGAACCCACAAATCCACGGTTATGGATGATTGAAAATATGTTAAGTGTGGAAAGGCGATCAATCAGACTTGCATGTAGAAGAGATAAAGTACTTAGGGGATTGGCACTTGTGACAAATATGATGGTCACAATGTAGATCATGGAACTTTGGGTGCAAAGTGGAGATCATGAAACTTGGAGGATGAGGGCTTGAACCCGCTAACCCAAGAAGTTGAGAAAATCGCTAAGTGTAATGTAGAAATAGACTTATGACATGGGAAATTGGATGGAGATGAAGGTCCGCCAACCCGTGAACCTGCGAACACTGAAATATGACCAAGTATGGAAAGAAATATGTTGAGTGAAAATTCTAAGTATGGTAGCATTGTAATATAGGAGAGGAGAGCATGATACTTAGAAAGATTCTTCAAAATCGAACCCATGGACAAGATCTTGAGTAACTTAGTCATATAAAAACATATTTTAGATCTAAAAAATCCATGGCACAACTGAGACTAAGGGCTGCAGAGTGAACTTATAAAATTTCAAAAATAAGTCTTCTTCTGATATCAATTCTTTTAAGAATCCAAGAGTGGGAAAATATAGATGACCAAATTTTGGCAAAAACTAGCTCCAATTGTGGGACAATGACCCTCTATGGGTTACTGAGAACACCAAAATCTCAAGACCAGTTGCCTTCTCTATTGGGCTATGGATTCATCTTCAAAATGAACTTTTATAATGTTTCTTCTTTCATGGAGTTATATTCAAACTTCAATACAAAGACTTCCTTATTATGCAAAACTGAACTGAAGAAACAAAATATATACATACGTGATCTACCTACCCTAACTTACTTGAAATAAAGGGGCACCTTAGGTGTAGGAAGATTTCCAATGGAGCCTTTCAAGCATTGATCTGATTTTTGGAATAAACTCCAACATTATGAGATATTTTGGGACTTGTACCAATGAGTCAAGGGCACTCTCAATATGTACTGGAGAAAATTTATACCAAGTATGGTGAAGATTTGATTGCATTGTTTGGCCAACAATGTTTTGGAAACATAATTCAATAAAATCAATTCTTGGGTGAGGATTTTTCGACATGATCATGCATTCATCATTTTCTTTATTAAAACCACTTCCAAGGTTCTTGATTCATCAAAAATATCTTGAAAAGATTCTTCTTTCTTGTAAAGGTGACCTTGTTCATCATTCTTCTCAAGATTCATTTTTTCCATCAATTCTTCTTGCTGCAAGTTCTCTTGTGATGTTCCATCATCTATCACAAGGTTGAAATATTCTTGTGTATTGTTGGATTCTTGAGAGGGGGGGTGAATCAGTAACAACGTAATTATAATCCTTTTTCTTCAAATGTTATATCAATGTATAATTATTATCCAATAATGAGCATTAAGAAATAAACAATCACACACATACACAGTACAACAATGTTTTACATGGAAACCCAAATCGGGAGAAAACCACAGAATGCTTTTTCTTATATGTCTTGAAGAATTACATTCATTGGAAGCACCAACTTCCTTTGTTTTCCAGCTACAACTGGAAGGAGACTCCAACCCCCTAGTTTCTCAGGCTACAACCTGAGGGAAGCTCCAACTCCCCAATTATCTGGCTACAACTAGAAGGAGGCTACAACCCCCAATGTTCTTCGGCTACAACCGAAAGGTGGCTACAACCACCTGTCATTGCCCCATCCTACCACCCTGAAGTAGAAGTAGAATGATGGAACCACTATCACACTATCACTGTGAGATATACCACTCTACACTTATACCAAAAAATATGAACCATGCATCAACCATGCATCAACCTGTACCTCAACCTGTAATCAATCTGTACCATAAACAAGTGCATCAATGATGTACCAACCTGTAATCAACCTGTACCATAAACAAGTGCATCCAACCATGTACCAATTATGTACCAATCACGTGTCAACTACTCATCAATATGTACCAACATCATCAACTATACACCTCATGTATGTGCACCAACTCATCAACTACTTGTCTCAACCATGTACTCA
>SNQJ01S0021396.1:80291-91904 GCA_010110895.2 Picea sitchensis | reverse complement strand
TCTTTTATAGAGTTTTAGAACTTCCAAACTTTCCCTAAATC
Source organism: Picea sitchensis (assembly GCA_010110895.2). Taxonomy (NCBI): domain Eukaryota; kingdom Viridiplantae; phylum Streptophyta; class Pinopsida; order Pinales; family Pinaceae; genus Picea; species Picea sitchensis. The sequence goes on along the minus strand of SNQJ01S0021396.1, from coordinate 91,863 downwards.
TCTTTTAATTTAAGTTTTAAAGAAAATCTTCTAAAAATTCTCCATCGTACAATTGTCATTCATCCCCCACTTTTCTCCAAAATTTATTTTCTTTAATTTATTAATTGTTTCATTGCCCTCACCCACCTAGAGTTGCTCCTGAATTTACTCCCAAGTGTTCCTAGATTCCCTTACAGGTTTTAATACTTTCCTTAAAATGCTGTTGCGAATTTAGTTCAATTTAGAAGGTTCTTTATTGCAGATTCTTTACTAAGTTAACCTCGCTTTTTACCACAAGTTCCCTTCTTTCCTTTATTATGTTTCCTCCATTCCTTACTTTCCTAAATTTCATTATTCCCTTCTTTCCCTTTTTCATTAGAGCCAAAATGGCAGTTGCGCAAATTAGCCTCTTTTCCCTTTTATTAATAATTTAATACCTTTTACACTTTCACAAGTTAAACAATTAAATTCTTCTTTACAATTTTTAAATCCACTGATTTTAATTAAATTCTTACTCTCTTCATTTTACCCCCAAAATTTTATGAAGACTAAAACTATTACTTAAGTGGTTTTTAGTTAATTTTTTTTATTTTTTTTTTAATAGGGTTTTTTTCTTAAGGTTAGAACAAATTTTACCCCTAGAGAAGTTTTAGACTTAGGATTTAGATTCTAAACTGGGCGATATTTAATTAGGGAAGTTGTTTAAGAATTTCTTAATGTGTTAAATGTCTTAGGGCCATCTAGGTTTGTTCCTTCATCATCATCAACGCGACGTTCCCTTAAGGACACACCACGTGCTCCAAGGGTGCCACTTGCCTCGTTTGTTTCTTTTGCGCGATGTTCTCTTTAGGATTCACCACGTACTCCAAGGGTGCCACTCGCCTCTTGTGTTTCTTTTGTGCGATGTGCCCTTCAGGATGCACCACGTGCTCCAAGGGTGCCACTCACCTCTTGATTGATTGGTAGACATCAATAACCCCTGGAGTCAATACTCTACCAGGTGAACTTGTGGGAGACTAAGGGATTCTAAGGAATAAGGCCCCCACCTTATTGCATGCTCCTTAGATTCATCATGAGTGACTTTCGCAGTCTGCCCTCACAAAATCGTGGATCCTCTCGAACTAGGTAATCGTTAACCTACAGTTCGATCCACGACGGAAGTGCTAGTAGGTTGTGGCAGGGTTGTTGTCCACACCTCTCCCTCAACCTCTCTGGTAGTCGTATGTGGCCCCTTTACTCCATATGTGAGTTTGGTCGGCAAGCTATCATCAGCCTGCATCATCAACAATCATGTCATAACATGTCCACATCATATCATCAAATCAAATGTAATATCATAGTAACTAAATCAACCCAAATAGCACACTCCCTGACTCAATCCAGAGTCCAAGGGGTTCCATCGATGCCTCTGCATCCTCAAGGTCCAAAACCCTGCACACTCAGTACAATCGAGTCAATAGCACATGTCTATGTCAAAGCAGTAAAACATCATGTTATCTACCATAATGCATCATAATCAAGGACAAATGTTTTAATATCATAATAGTCCAGATCACTTGCGAGCAAGTGTCCTCAAAGAATAAGTTTTCTCAGTGCGTGAGAGCGGGATGTTACACTCTAATTATAAGACCATTATGATTAGCCTGATTTTAGCCAAGCTTTATGGAATTATTTTTGAAAAGAAGATTATCCTTTGGAAAGAAAGTCATAGTAAGCCAGCTAAAGGCCAGGCCGAGTTCATGAGATATCATTAAACTGCCTACCATCTTGTTACCTTTAGAATCATTTCATAGTATTTCCGCAATACTAAATACAATATTTGTTGTTCTCTTGTTGACTTTAGAAAATCTTTTGAGATGGTTCCTAGGAAAAACCTTTGTAATAGGTTGGAAGAGATAAAAGTGCCTCTCAAGTTGAGGGATTCTACAATAAGGATGTATGAGAACATTATTCTTAAGTTTAAAAAGGCTGAGGGATGCTCAAAAGATATTAATTGCAATATTGGAGTCAAACAAGGTTGTCCCTTGTCCCCTACCCTTTTTGGCATATACATTGATGAGTTAGAAGGTTTCTTTGAAAAAGAAGGTTTTGTTGGCTCTACTCTCACTGGTATAGTCATCAATCTTATTATTTATGCCAATGATATCATTCTTATGGCAAGGAGTTCCCATGATCTTGAAAACAAACTAAGAATCCTCAAGGATTTTTTCTCCAATATGGGTATGACTATTAATACTAATAAGACTAAGGCCATGATTATTAAATCCAATAAGATCACCTTTGATACCTTCGTATATGAAAAAAACAACTTGGAGGAAGTGACTTCATAAAAATATCTTTGAATTGATATTCACCGCAAGCTCAACTAGAATTATAACATTGAGAAAAGGATTATTGGGGGATGGAAATATTATTATGGGCTTGAAAAAAATTGTAAACCAGTTGATCTATGGAGTTGGGATAAGAATAAACTCCTCTTAGAGACTCTTGTTACAATAGTGATTCTTTATGGATGTGAATTATGGGGCTGTAATATATCTTGTGAACCCTGGATAAAGATAGAGAAAATACAAAATAATTTTATAACCTATAATCTCAAAATTAAAGGAAATATGCCCTATCCCATCCTCCTCTTATAAAAAAGCCTCTCCCCCATTGAGAGAACGACTATGACTAGATACCTAATGTAAAAGAACAGGTTAAACAATGTGGAATACAAGAGGCTTCCTAATATTGCTTCAAAATCGAGTCGTAATGACCATCGAATCAAGCGAGGATGGAATAAAGATGCCCGGTCTTGGCTATACTATTGGAGAATCATGGAAGACACCATTTTCCAGAATAAAGATACGATTAAAAAATCATCAAATCAAAATTTAAGGATAAAATGTGGTGTGATAAAGAGTTAGAAGAAAAAACAAAATAAAGGTATTATAATGATACAATCAACCCTAATCTAGAAAATCAAAATTATCTATATGTTTTGACAAGTGTAAAGAAAAATATAATCATTGCTAAGATAAGAACAAATTCTCATGAGCTCCATAGTGAAATTGGGTGTTGGTCAATTCCTAAAATGCCATGGGATGAAAGAGTGTGTCACCTTTGTGACACTAAGAAAGTTGAAGATGAAAATAACTTTCTCTTAGATTGTCCAGCCTATATCGAGATTATATCTCATTTTCAAAATATTTGTCACACTACCAACATTCCTAACCTCTTAACCCAACAAACCTATGGTGATCTTGGAAATCTTCTCTTAATGCTTTTCGAGAACACAAATTTTTTTATAAAGAACCGCAAGTAATCACTTACCCTCTTAAGTTCCGATAGACCAATTCGGTCTTAGTGGACGTTAATCATCATAATCGATATTTATGTATTTTAATTCAAAATTTATTAATTACTAAAAATAATTTAAAAAATAAATTTAAATATAAATTTCTTGATACTTTATAAATGAGTAATTAATATGGGATGGTCAGTGCAAGGGGAGGCCAAAATATCTATCATAATACCAACATTCCTAACCTTATAAGTCATAACAAACCCATGGTGATCTGGAAATCTTAATGCTTTTCGAGAACACAAATTTTTTTATAAAGAACCGCAAGTAATCACTTACCCTCTCTTTAGTTCGGGATAGGACCAATTGGTCTTAGTGACGTTAATCATCATAACTATATTTATGTATTTTAATTCAAAATTTATTAATTACTGTACACTTAAAAAATAAATTTAAAATATAAATTTCTTGACATTTCCTTATAAATGAGTAATTAATATGGGATGGTCAGTGCAAGGGGAGGCCTCAAGGATTTATATATTGCACAACATTAAAATTTTATAGGGATGAGGGATTCTTTGATAAACATCACACATATGGTCAAGTGAACCAATTCTTTGAATGTCACACTTGTCTAGACTCTCAGTCAAAATAGACATCTTAATTCCTTTTTTTCCTAGATTAGTTTTTATCATGTTTAGAGAAGTAACAATATCAAAGTGGATCAGTTAGTGTCCCAAGAAATTACTCAAAAAGTTAGGACCTTACTCATCAAGAGCAGGATCTCACTTTATAATTAATCCCCTAATTCTTGATTACTTCTATGTCAATTTTGATATATGTATTACATGGTTGTAAATATTTTAGGCACATTCTAAAAACATTTTACATACCATTTTGAACTAAACTAAATCTTCTACTCTTTAGAATCCATACTAAATAGCCCTACTACTATGAACTTTTGTGTAATCTTTTTATAATATAGATCCTCCCATTCTAGTTAGAAAAAAAATGTACTTTATATAAATTTATTATGTTGGTTCTCTTCATTTCTCTCTTAATATATATACACTATATATAAACACACTCTCTGTGGGTTAAAATATCCATGAATTTCTATTTTTATTGTGTTATTTTTTAAATACAATGGTCTGTTTCTCTTATATGTATAGATATGATGATGTTGATAATGATGATTAACATCCACATCCATTGAGACCAAATTTTCCTATCGAACCTTAAAAAGGTAAGAGATTACATGTAATTTTTAGAATTTTATTTTGTTCATGAAAACATTAAGAGAACAATCTCCAAGATCACCAGTTTTGGTGAGGAGCGTTACATTGCTAGTATTAAATGAAAATTATTTTGAAATTGAGATCTAATATTGGTATATGTTGGACATTTTAAGAGAAAATGTTTTCATCTTCAACCATCTTAGTGTAACAAATGTGACAAAATCTTTCATCGCACACCATTTTTGGAATCCACCAATGCCTAGTTTCATGATAGAGCTCATGTGAGAACTTGTTTTATTTTTAGCAATGTTTATTTCTTTACACTGTCAAAACATAGGGATATTTTTTTATCTTTTGGATTATAAGGGTTCACTACCTCCTTATACTTTTTAATTTTCTTTTTCCCCAATTATTGCACCACATTTTCTCCTTTAATTTAAATGTAATAATACTTTTCAATATTATCCTTATTTTGTAATATGATCTCTTCCTTTACTCCATAATGGTTTACCCAAGACTAAGAAGCATCATGCCATCCCTTCTTGAAATTAACGTAGTTTTGGATAGAGTTTAAATCAATTTTAGGAAGCCTCTTGCTTCCATGTTGCTTAACTTGTTCTTACACATTAGGTATATAGTCACAATGTGATCTAAATGGGGGAAATGATTTCTTCTTTCATGAGTATATGATAGGGTATCTTTGATTTTCATATTATAGGTTATAAAGTTATTTTGACTGCCATCTTTATCCATTACTCTATAGATATTAAGCATCCCTAAAAACATCGATCCATATAAAATAACAGCAAGGAGAGTCTCAAGAGGAGTTTTTCTTATCCCATATATAAAGATCCATTGATTTTACAATTTTTTCAAGCCCATAATAATCCTTCCACCCTCCATTTATCATTTTCAATGTTATAATCTAATTGAGCTTGTGGTCAATATAAATTCCAAGATCTGAATGAAATAACTTCCATCAAGTTGTTGTTCTCATATACAAAATTATTTTAGGTAATATTATTGGATCTAATTATCGTGACTTTTATTTTGTCAATACAACATTCATGCCCATATTATAGAACAAATACTTGAGGATTTATAGTTTCTTCGAAAGATCATGGGGACTCCTCACCATAAGAAAATTATCATCGGTGTAAAGAAGAAGAATGATGACTATGTTCAATGAGATTTTGAGATGACACAATATGCTTCTTCCAAACAATATTCTAGATTGTCAACATATGCCAAAAAGGTTATAGGAATATTGATCTAAAATATTGTTTAAGGTATTTAAGATAACATCACAAGGATAATTCTACCATTTTTCGGTAAGGGTAATTCTTTTCTTTGATATATGGAAGATTGTTCTTTGGATCATAGATGCATGAAATAGAAAATGTTAACAAATATTCCAATAAAACTCTTATATGCAGATGTACAAGATATTATATACAAATGTACAAACTATTATATACATATGTATTTTTCAAGCACATCATCTCATCCAGAAAAAATAAATAAATATGTCTTCATATATTAGTATCTATAGGGCTCTTAGTATTCTTTCCAAAACATTCCTTTTTAAAAAAATTTGAACCCATAATCATCTATGACTTTGCACGATGAAATAAAAGTAGAATGGATAGGCCATCAAGGAACTTAATATGATAATCTAATTTAAACTAAAAAATGATTTTGATATATACACATTTGAAATCTCATGCTTTGGACTCAGAGTCTAAGAAACCACTAATGTAATGCCCCAAATAGTTCTTTGTGCGAGAAATTAATAATGATATCCCAAGTGCAATAAGCTTAACAATGTCTGAAACAAGAGGTATGAAACAACCTCAACAAGATCTCAATGATAATTAGACAAATGAAATTGAAATACATTTTCGTTTTTACAAGGTATTTTTCTCCTCTAGACTTGAACTATCATAAAAAATGACTACAAAAATTTAGAAAATGTGATAATAAGACTCAAATCTTCTTGTTTCCAAAAATACATGGAAAACCTAATGGAAAGAATCAAGTAGGAAGAAATAAGAAGAAAAAATTTAAGTAGGATAATTCACAAAATCTTGGAAAGACAAAAACATTTTTCTTGCAAGCTCTCCCCAACTACAAAAAATATTGAATGCCAACCTTTTAAATATGCTTATTTTTCTCTTTTACCATCTTATGTTCATCTTCTTGAAACAAATTTTTAGTTACGGTTTTATGTGTCCCTTTGTAAATTTGAAATGAAATATCCATTGCAACAACTACTAGTGGGAATGTGGAAGTACTCCATAAAGAACAAGGAGAAAACCTTATGTTGAGAAGAGTATTACTCAAGCTCGAGGCAAAGGAAGTAGCAGAAACTAAACAGAGAAAGAGACGGTTCAAGACTAAATGTAATATTCATGAAAAGTGTTTCCATCTGGTCATATATGGTGGGAGTAAAAAAAAATTGGTATCCACTAAAGTAATGGGGAAATTGAAGTTCAAGGGAATTCCACACCCTAATCCATAACAAGTTTCATGGTTGCGAAAGGGAAAATAGGTGACTCTGACTAAGCAATGTTTTACGGAGATTCTAGATTGGAGGTGTCAGTGAACAAGTTTTATGTGATGTGATAGATATGGATGCACGTATCATGTATTGATTGGGAGACCATGGATGTTTGACCGAAAGGTATTCTGTGATGGAAGGGAGAATTCATATGAGTTTGTCAGAGATGGTCAATGTTATAAGTTGGTAACAATGTTAGAAAATAACTTGGGAAGTAACAACATCAAGATGATGAAAATCAATAGCAACGAAGATATGAATGACAGTAACAACAAAAATACGCATGGCATCAATAGTCAAATCATGTTCTGTTCTGCTGAGGAGTTTCTAAGAGAGAAGAAACATAAAGGTTGTTGTTTGGATATAATACCAGAAAGTATTTAAGATACAGAGAAAATAAATTTTGTATAAGATGAGATTAAACATTTGTTGAAAGAATTCAAGGAAAACATAGCAGAGTATTTACAACCAGGATTTACCCCATTGAGAAGAATCTCACACTAGATCGATCACATACTAGGGTCGAGTTTTCGAAATAGAGAACCTTACCAAATGAATCCAATAGAGAGTGAAGAGGTAAATAGACAAGTAAATGAGTTACTTGACAGGGGGTTAATTCAGTAAAGTTTGATTCCTTGTGCAGTACCAACATTTTTGACACCGAAAAAGAATGGTGAGTGGAAAATGTGTACATATTCACGTGTTATTAATAAAATCACCATTAAGTACATGTTTCCTTTATCGATAATGGACGATCTCATGGAATGTTTGATTGGTGTTGAGTACTTCAATAATATTTATTTGAAGAATGGTTATCATAAAATCCAGATAAGGGAAGTTGATGAATGGAAGATAGCGTTCAAGACAAATGATTGGTTGTTCGAGTGGTTAGGTATTCCCTTTGGTTTAACTAATTCACCTGTCACTTTCATGAGGCTGATGAATGAAGTTATAAAACTGGTTTTAGGAAAAACGTGTTGTGTATTTAGAGAACATTTTGATCTTCAACAGGAGTAGAGAGGAACATTTGGAGCATTTGAACAAGGTGTTATAACGATTCAAGATGAGGCATTGTTGATAAATATGAAGAAGTGTATGTTTTTCCAAAAGGAACTTGTATACTTGGGTTTTGTGGTTTCCAAAGAAGGTTTTAAGATGGATCCTGAGAAGGTAAGAGAAATATTGGAATGGAATACACATAAATGAACTTTTGATGTGCGGAGTTTCCATGGAATGGAAAGTTTCTATAGGAAGTTCATTCAAAATTTCAGTAAGATTAGTGCGCCTATTACTGAATACATGAACAAAGGAACATTTCAGTGGACATCAACGACAATAAGGTAATTTGAATATTTGAAGAAGAAGGTGACAAAACAACTATTATTGACAATTCCAAATTTCAATAAGGCATTTCAAGTAGACTGTGATGCAAGTGGGGAACAAATTGGAGCAATTTTGAGCCAAGAAGGTAGACCAATAGCCTTTTTCAGCAAAAAATTGAATGTAACTAGGAAGAAATACTTTGTTTATGATCAATAATTTTATGCTATCATCCAAGCCATGAAAAATTAGAGACATTACTTGCTTCCAAGAGATTTTGTTTTTTTTACTAACCATAAGGAATTGCAGTGCATTAACAACCAAGGTAAATTGAATCAAAAACATTCTAAATGGGTTGAATTTTTACAAAGGTATACATTTGTTTTGAAACACAATTCAGGGATATAAAACAAGGTTGTTGATGCATTGAGTAGGAGGACTATATTGCTAAATACCATGTCAGTTGCAGTGGTAAGTTTGGAATTTGTGAAAGGGTTTTATGAAGAGGGTGTAGAATTTGTAGAGGATTGGAAGGCGTGAAGGGAACCATGGTGTATGGATTGAACACCATTCTTAGAGTACCACATTCAAGAGGGGTTATCGATTAAGAGACAACAATTATGTGTTCCAAAAATCTCAATACGATTGAACCTCATTAGAGAGTTGTAGAGTGGCAGTTTAGGATGACATTGTGGCATGGAAAAAACCACAACATTGGTGAAAAAACTGTACTTTTGGACCAACATCAACAAAATTGTCAGGAAATTTGTTGAGTGTTCAATTAGGTACGGGTAGCATTCAGAATACATGAATTTTCACTCCATTGTTGATACCTAAAAGACCATGGGAATATGTAAGAATGGATTTTGTTTCAGGACTGCTGATCCCGGTGGATATTGGTGGCCACTCGCCTATTCCAACTGGATCCTCTTATTAGTCTTTAGTTCAACACGTTCTTCTGTACTTATTTGTAATTGTGGGTTCTACACTTCTGGGGCTGTTTGAATCCCTACACATATTCCAAGTAGATAATGGTGCCCTGTCACCTAATCCAACTGGCTTATTTTGTATGTTTTCATCTCAACAAATGTTGTTGTACTTCTAGGGCTATTTTGGATCCCTAAAAAATGTTCTTTTGGATCTCTATAGTCAAACTATAGAAGGAGTCAGAGTTTGATGGCATAATGTGTATTTCTCTAAAAGAACTTTACAAAGGGCTATCACACGCCTAAAACAAATTTTGTATGCAAAATTTATGAATCCACGAAGTTGAGGTACCAGCTTACCCATAGAAGCCCAGATGACTTTTGGTGTTTCACCTCCTAGGGTTAGGTTTTTGGATGTCTAGGGTTTTGGAATTAATTAGTAATATTAAAAATGCCTCTCCAGCCTCATTGTAATCATTCTTCTCAGACGGATGCATGTAGAATCCACATCTCTTCTCAGAGATAGCTACCACCATTTGAGCAAGTGTTTCAGTTCTGCAGTTTTGCAATTTCAATCTATTTCATTTATTCAATAGAAGATATTGTTCACTGGATATCTGTGTTGTTCTTCATATCTTTGTGTTTATTGTACTCAGTCTATTAATCATTTCGTTCCATTACTAAATCTAGATCAGTTGTATCAGAGTGGTATGCTCTTCATTTATTTTTATTCGTGCATGTCCCCGACAATATATGGGTACAAGAAATTGGGACTCCAACCAATAGATTCATTGAAATATTGGTTGCGTCGAGCCCGACAAAAACCCATGGGAGAGGAAAGCAAAGATGATGGAGTAGGAGATCCTTTTAAAATGTTTCTCGAGGAATCCCTTGTGCGATAAAGGAATGAAATGATCGACATTTTTGTGCAGATCCTTCAGTGGCTACCCACAGGAGAAGCATCTTCATCAAGCGAGCATGCAACCCCCTTCAAGGTACAAGTAAATTTTGATATTCAATTATTTGAAGGAGTGATAGATGCAGATGTTGTATATAAATGGTTCAATCTGTTTGAAGGGTATTTTTTGGTCCATATTATTTCGATAGGGAAAATATTACTTTTTCACTCTTCAAGGTAGTTCCCCATGTTAAGGATTGGTGGGACACTTACTCTGAGCAAATGGATATAGAGGAATATGAAATATTTGTGGTTTCCCCTACATGGGATTACTTCCATGATGCCATTAAAGAACAATACTACCCTATTGGAAGCTACAGGGACCAGTACACCAAATGGACCACCCTGCGTCAATAATGGGACCATATAGTACCATATTTCAACAATATGTTCCACACCCTGCGCAACAAGTTGGGTATCAAATATTCTGAGCGACATCTGGTGCTCAAATACCGCGACTATTTTCATAGATACATTCAAACATAAATGGATTTTATGGACATAACCTCATTGGGTACGTATTATGGATATGTTGTCAAGATCGAGCATAAATTTAAGCAGAAGAGGCGAAAATTTTGATCTAAAAAATCCTCACAACCGAAGTAGAGAAAATTTATCCCCAACCCACATAGCAAGGGACAGATCAAAGATGGCCACTCTCAGGAAAACCAATCCAAACCGCAACAAAATAAGGGCAATGAGAAGGCGAAGAAGGACACAGGAAAATGGTGTGAATACCATAAAAGACCTTGGAACAACATTGAATAATGTCGCTCCAAGTAGTCACTCATGGTTGAGTTTAAGGCATCTAAGTCAGAGGTCAATTATGATTCCAAATCAAATCTAGAAGGAGGGAAGCAGATTATCAATGTTGAACCCAATGCGACTACCACTACCACCAAAGTCCAGCCAAGAGAACTAGAAGAACCATAGGAAGGGGAACACCTCTTTCACTCATAGATGTGGGTAAAGGGGGCTCCACTTGATTTCATTGTCGATAGCGGAAGTCAAAAGAACCTAATATAAGAAGAGGTTATCAAGCGGTTGGACCTGCTGATGATACCACACCTGAATTCCTACACCATCGGCTGGTTTCGCCAAGGAAGAGATCTTTGTGTTAGTCAACAATGTCATCTTCCCTACGACATCAATCCCTTCAAATATGAGGTATTGTGTGATATGGTTACCCTTGAAGTTTGTGATGTTATTTTAGGAAAACCATATTTGTGGAAGCGTTATGTTGTGTATGAGTCCATACCCTACAGTGTTATTATTACTTTGGGTAGACAATTGTACAGGATACCA
>SNQJ01S0021396.1:53523-80281 GCA_010110895.2 Picea sitchensis | reverse complement strand
GAATTGAGGGATTCTTCCCTTATTTGTCTCAACAAACCCAAAACTTGCTCAGAAAAGGGTAGCGCTCCCTCGAAAGGGTGCACAGGGCATTTAAACACTCCCCCAAAGAGGCTCAGGGGGAACCAACACTCCCTGATAGTGGGTAGGGGAGTGGTCCTCTCCAAAATCCAATTTTTAGTGGTTCTTTCAGCGACAAAAGGTTTGTACTCCCTGTCAAGTGATATCTCTTCTTCAAAACTAGTCTTTGAGGTGTCTTAAGTGTCTTTATGATGTCGTTAGAGGCACGACATAGGAAATATGGCAGTATGATGTTTGTGACACTTGCAACACTTGTAGTCAATATGTGACACTTGCGAACAAGATGTGACACTTTCAACACTTGTAATGACGAAACTTGCGACACTATCGAAGTGAATAATTTTGAGGTGTAACAGATTGCCCCCAAAAGTATGAAGTTAGAAGACGATGATTACTGAAGTACTTTGTAGACTTTTTCGAGAAAGGGTATGGACGCAGAGAGGCCATAGAAAGGTTCACACAAACATCAAACAAATATTATGACATGTTTCAAACCCAAGGTAGGCATACCTATGCTTGAGTGATAAAGACTTTTTAGGTGTGGCTGCCATAAAATAAACTGCGGATCCATAATTATATTGAAAAAATGGTATAGCCACTGAAGATACAATGTGGATCTATACTCCCATGACATGAACTGATCGTAGCCACGAAGAATACAGAGTGGATCTATGAGATGACAAGACATAGTCATGACCAATACAAAGTGGATCTATGTAACAGTATATGTCTCATAGTTCAAAAGAACTCCTTTGCAACCTGGGCAAAGTACATATAAGAGTGATAACTCAACCCATGGTCTTCTTACCGATCCCGATGTAGTATGAATCTAACCATGTGAATAGATGTCCTAATGTCGAACATGGTAGAAACCCCTTGATTACTAGTCAATGATGTATACTGTTAACAAGCGCGAGAGAGATCACCATTGATGTCAATGATTCCCAAGGTACTCTAGTACATTCCGACGAATGTGAATGAATGAGCTGAATTCGAACATCTGTGAAATCATCTAATCAGAGGTCAATGATGTAAACCCATTGTCCAACATGAGGAGGCCTGTCGTTGAGGCATGTAGGTCCCAAGGTACTAACTGGTTTCTATGTCTAGTTCCCGGATAATGTGCTGAAGTCGGAAGGAATAGACTCATCGAAGGAGGCCTTGATGTATCCCCCATCAACCACACGAAACTGACACATAGATGTAATTAGTAGATCAAATGAACATGGAATGACACAGGTATTGAAACAATATATTTGTGATGGCTGACTCTCAAGGCAGATACTTCCCTTGAACACTGAGGCACAACAACAAAAACTTGTCATGGACCAAAACTTGATGATACAGTGGATACAATGACTTTCGTTGGGTGACCCAAAGGAGTAAAAGGAACTCAAAGGATTGGCTCAGTGCAAAGGTTCAGCGGATTAAAATGCATGTAAAGACAAAGTGTCTTGTTCAAGGGAGACCATAAGAGTTACTGGTAGTGTTCTCAAAAAACTGCTTGGCTTGCTTCTTTTAATCCCCCCCCCCATCCAGATAGACGAGTACCTCTTTTTAATTTAACGAGCTTGAGGAGGGTAACACATGCTCGATATGACTCACCTTCGGTAAGTCTCTCTTCCTTTGTTTAAGGAACTGGAATAATTAAGGCTTCGGTCCCGTATGGGCCCTTCAATGTATGATTGTTTAACGAGTCCAGAGAAGGTAAAATCGATGGTTTTTCATATTTAGAGAGTCTGAAAACAACTTAAAGATGACTCCAATGTTGTCATTTTTCGTAATGTTAGTCTCGCGAGGCTGAAAAAGAGATAAATTATCACTCGAAAGATTCCCTTTCAAACCTTTTAACGAGTGGGAAAGGAAGAAATATCACTTGGCAATCTTTTCATGTTTAGAGAGTCTGAAAAGAGCTCAAAGACAACTCCAAGGGGTTCATTTTTCGTATATCCATGCGAGTCCGAAAAAGTGATAAAATTCTACTCAGTTACATTCTCATGTTTTTTATACCATGAGAAAGAATAAAGACTAAGCTCGGTATGCCCCCAGCTTGAAAGCTAGTGGCTTAACTCCAGAACGATCATCAAAGACTGGATACGTGCCCTCCAAGCTTTAATTCATTCATCGACTTTGAGGTTGTCACCAATTTATCTACTAGATGGAGAAAAGGGATAAGAGTGGATGAAATGAAGGTTCAAAAGAGGTGATTGTTTCATTTTTTTAATGAGCTTGACACATGAAAAGAACTATGCTCGTGAGCCTTTGTTTCATTTTTTAACGAGCTTTCCACAGACAAGAGAAAACTATGCTTGTGAGCCTCTATTTAATTTTTTAACGAGCTTGCCACATAAAAGATAAAACTGTGCTCGTGGACTCTCCTTGATCATGGCTTCCAAGAAAATAACGTCCTGGAAAGGCACCATGTCAAGGGACAAAACTCGGTCATGGCTTCCAAGAGATCTTCACTGGATGGAAGAAAATCACTCTGGAATGGACACATGTCTAGGGTCTCGTCAGGGGTAAGGATATCAAGCTCCAATAGCCCTACTGAAGTGATTACCATGTCAACTACCGGATCCAAATCATCGGAAGTTGAAGTCATGGGAGACGATGGAAAATCGACATTGGGAGGGGAGATAGAGTGTATATCTTCTCGAATTTATTCACGAGGAAGAATAAAAGAGGATCGATGATGGTTATCATCCCAAGGCTCGTCAATGCTCAAAATTTCCATAAGAGATTCATCCGAGGGAAAAATTGGGGAAATGTAATCGATCACAGATGACAAGGAACTTAACCGTGATGGCATCGAGTAACTATCGAGTGTCAATAGATGTTGGTCATCCGAAGAGGGAGAAGCATATTGGATAGAAACATATGATGTTTCGGCTGGACTAAGTGGCATGGTGTCACCTAGTGCATCGAATTCCAAGGGAATAGGTACAATCCAAGGGTCAGATGATTCCAAAGATTGATAAGCCGTGGTCGAAATCATATTGATAGTGGCAATATGATGTGTAGTCGGTGGAAGTGGTGTAGGGAAGGTACCCATAAGGCTAGAATATTTTAGCAAGCCAACACCGACGCTTTCATACGTGATCTTGTGGTCTCCCAAGAAAGGAATGTTATTGGTAGTGGGAGCGCGAGCATTGGTCGTGCAGAAATCCAACTGATCAATAGTGACAATTTTTCCTTGATGAGTAAATTGTACACATCGAAAGACCGATGAGGCAACGACAGTCATAGCATAAAATAAACTTCTTCCAAGTAAGAGGAGGATAAATATATGTACCTTCCAAATGGACACTGACTTCCTTTAAGATCTAATCAAGCTAATAAATGAAAGAGGAGGAGAAATATATGTACCTTATTAGCGATGTTTGTCCTTGCAAAGTCCTGGATGAGCTTCGATCCTAAGCTCCCTGATAGGTCCTGTAAAGAAAACAAAGGTACAAAAGACTTCCTACTCTACTGAGATTATCTCAAACATAGATCCATCTACTGTAGACAAACTCATGTGGAACAAGCATCAGTTTGAAAGAAATAGGCCAAGCATTGATTATTATTGAGAACAAGTAAAAGTACTTACAATCCTTTGAATGAAGGTGCAACAGCTTCTTCCAGTTCTCCTTGTCCAACCCCTTTGCTCAAGTAATATCCATTAATTTCTTTAATGACATCTCACTCATGAGATCATAAGTTTGATGTAATTCTCAATATCCATCTCCCCTTTCACCATGAGGAGGCCTCCTTATATAACCTTCTAGAGGCCCAAACACTTGAGAGATATTTGGGATAAGTTGAGGATTCCTCTCCTTTAGTTGAGGATATTCCCTAATATCATGCCTTGACCATCTATTTGAATCCAACTAACTTCAGGAATTGAGGGATTCTTCCCTTATTTGTCTCAACAAACACAAAACTTGCTCAGAAAAGGGTAGTGCTCAAACACTCCCCCAAAGAGGCTTAGGGGGTGCCAACACTCCTTGAAAGTGGGTAGGGGAGCACTCCTCTCCGAAATCCATTTTTTAGTGATTCTTTCAGTGGCAAAAGGTTTGTACTCCCTGTCAAGTGATCTCTCTTCTTCAAAACTAGTCTTTGAGGTGTCTTAAGTGTCTTTATGATGTTGTTAGAAGCATGACATAGGTAAGATGGAAGTATGATGTTTGTGACACTTGCGACACTTGTAGTCAATATGGGACACTTGTGGACAAGATGCAACACTTACAACACATGTAATGATGACACTTGCGACACTATCAAAGTGAGTAATTTTGAGGGGTAACACTAAGTGCAAGTTGTTGTAAGAGGCTTTGTGCTGAAGTGTAAGGAAGAAGGATCTAGGGAGCTGCGCAGATCCTCTGTCCTTTGCAAAGAAGGGTTTTTGTGCTCTATGATGTAACTGGCGATTGAAAATACTAATAAAGAGGAAGATTTGGTGGACGTAGCCCCAGGGTGGGAGTGAACCACATAAATCTGTGTGTAACGCTCTATGCTTTGATTCATTGTGTTTATCTCTGCTTATGCTATGTGCTTTTGATATATTCACTTATGCTTTATGCTTCTTAGATATATATGATTATTATATCTGATGTATATGCGAGTGTTTAGTGTTGATCTGCAGGACCTGATGTGTTACTGTTGCTAAGTGTTGAGATATTGTAGATCTAAGTGAATATTGTGATGCTCTGTGCTATCTGAGAAGTAGAATAAGGGTTGGATATTAATGGTTGACTGATGCTAAGTGCATTGTAAGTAGTATAATCACAGATCTTTGTCCCAGCTGAGGTTGCAAACACCTGAGTCTTGCAACCATCCCTACCTCTACCTCAGGTGAGACTTCATCTGCTTCACATGTGTTACCAAAAGGGTCGGTAGTTAGGGTTTTGTTGGTGCGCTCTTGAGAGTTGAACCTTGGGTCTACCCCTCTGTGCCAACATAAGACAACCATCAAGAAGAAAGGCTTATACACCCCTCTTCCTACCCCCGAGAATCCCTAGAAATCCATCTCGATGGATTACATGTCTGGCCTTCCATCCACCAAGCAAGGCAATGATTGTGTATTTGTGGTCGTTGATCGGTTTTCAAAGATGGACATCTTCACAGCCTACAAGAATAACATCACAGTGGTAGATACTACCAAACTCTTCTTCGAATGAGTGTGGGTCCTATTGGGGTCCTATAATCATAGGTAATTTGTTTCTTCAACTACTTATTTAGCGTTCCTCCCATGATGAAGACATCTGGCTTCCTAGGCTCGATTGATTCCATTTTACCCTCCATTCATTTCTCCCAATCCTTCATCACCCTATTGCATCCTTCACCCACCTCTACGCCTTCCAGTCCCTCACCGTTCACTTATTCACCCATTTGCCAATTTTATCCCTACATGAATAAACAAGCTTAGGATAAAAAAACCATTAGGTTAGTAATAAATGGTTAGTGGCACTAGTTAGCATAATAAAGTAATATTAATTAAAATGATATAGTTAGATTTATGTTAGACTTGTTAATAATTAATTAATAATTAGTAATTAATTTAGTTTTTTAAGTTAGTTGATTAGAATTAAATGTTAATTATAAAATAAAACCAAATAAAAATATAAAACAAAATTATAAAACATATACATTAAAAATAAATTAAAAATAAAACAATAATAAATATATATATATAATAAACATAAATTAAAACAAAATACAATATAACATAAACAGAATAATAAATAATTAAAACAAAATAAATTAACAAAAAACAAAAATTAATAACAAAACTTAAGCTCAAAACACATTATCCTAAGCTACACCCACGATATTTCCCCTACATCTTGGACCCACCCCTCCCTCACGTCACATCAACACCAAGGGGATATGAGTTAATTGTATTGAGAGGGACACTTGTCACCTCATGGTGAAATCGGACCCCCCCTCCCAATACCACTTACCACCTCAAGGGGGGTCCGAGTAAACCACTTTACCCCTCCAAAACTGCCCTCCAAGCTTAAAAAATCGTTTTTTTGGCCAGTTTGAGCAGTATGTTTCCGAGGGTGATTTCGAGAAAACAAAGATGAAAGTTAAACATTTGAGAGAGGTTTTTGTTCAACATGGGATGTAGAACAAAATTTACACAGGTATCAGAATTTGGGATAATTGAAGCCATCTTTGAGCCCTATTTTTTCGGCTTCCATTTTCTACTGTTTCAGACATGATTTTGCGGGAGATTTTTCAACGAGCTGGAGATTAAATTGGAGAAAACGAAAGAATGTTTTGTCCATAACATGCTCATATACAATAACCTCTTTCATTTTATACACAAGTGTCACCGTTGAGGAGAAACAAATGTCTGAATGTACCCCTATTCTCAACAGATTTGGCCCAGATTTCAGTTCAGATCTTTTTGGGATTTACTTGCTATTTTCGCCCAGGATGATCGAATTTGATCTTTAGAGCCTAAGGATTGTATTTTTTATTTATATCTATGTTTACAATAGAGTAATGACTAGGAGTTGGACCCGACCGAAAGGAAGTGTTCATTTTTCTAATAAGCTCACAGAGCCATAGTCTATCAAAACAATATTGCAGTTACAGGATTCCTATGTCATTATTTTGGTGACGTTTTTCTCACTGTAATTATGTTTTATCTGTTTTTCATATGTGTTTATTTTATCTATTGTTTTAAAGAGAGTCAAGATCAATATTTTTTTTAAACACACCATGTTCCCAGTTTAAAGCAATATCAATGTTTTTTGCCTGAACGTCATTCCCAAGATTCTTAACTTCCCTATTATGATTTGATTCCATCCCTTTTTCTTCTTGACCATTTACCAAACCTTAAAGTGTCCATCATAGTGCCTACCTTTCCCTGTAAGCTCCCTTGTAGACCGTTCTTTGATTGGATTAGATCTCTTTGACCCCATTTCCCAATGGCCTTTTTCTCCTGCTCCAGCCAAACCATTTAAACAACCAAATACCAATCTATCATAACTAGCCTAAGATCCATACTCAAAAAAATTTAAATTTGATAGAGAGATCCCTCTCTGAGTCTTGGATGTATAGGTCCTTGAATCGAAGTGGTTTGATGTTACCTATGTGACTGCCTCCACAGCCTTGGGAAAATTATAGACTACTAACAGGTCCATTTTGGGATACCATAGACCATCATCTCCGACTGGGACAACGAGTTCCTGAACACATTTTGGTCGAGTCTTTGGTCACTATAGGACACCAAGCTCACTAAATACACAACTTTCCACCCCAAAACACATGATCAAATAGAGGTTGTCAATCAGATGATTTTGCACATCCTGCACATGTACAACTCGAAGCATCCATGAACATGGGATGAGAGTCTCCCCTATGTTTAACACAGTTACAAAAGGGCTCTCCATAGCTCCATCGACCATATCCCATTTCATGTGGGACTGGGATTCCAACCCTTGTGTCCCATTTATGTTTCCCTACCCCTAGAAACCACACAAAAAGACTCTGGCCATCTTCATTCTGAGACCGAAAATGCCACCAGATTCATTGAGTGGATTGAACACATCTGCCAACAAGTCCAGGAGATTTTGAAGAAAGCCAATGCTAAGTACAAGTAGCGCCATTATCAACACACGATACTGCATGAGTTTCAGTTTGGAGACAAGGTATGGTTACACTTGCAGAAGGAGCGTCTTATAGGTCCCCATCGGAAGCTCCGCCCACTTCACTATGGGTCTTACACCATCACGAAGGTTGTGGGTAACAATTCTTTTGACATCCACCCTCCCCCATTCCTTGAATTTCACCTAGTGTGTAATTTGGACCTCCTTCGGCCATATTTTCCACCATTATTGGAGACCTCAAATATTGCAGAACAATTGAAACCAACACAGCTCAACCCTAACTACATAGAATAGGAATTCATTGATCATATAGTGGAAACATAGGTCAAGAGAACTCGCTAATAGAGGATCCATCTTTATCGGGTTGTCAAGGAAAGGAAGCTCCTACACCAAGGAAAGTGGCTCACCCAGGACCAAATCCAATAGAAGTTTACTCACATGGCAAGGGAACTCAATGCAATGGAGACCATTTCTTCCTTAAGGGGAGGATTGACCCAGGTGGATATTGGTGGCCACCCACCTATTTCAAATGGCTCCTCTTGTTAGTTTTTAGTTCAACACGTTCATTTGTACTTCTTTGTAGTTGTGGGTTATACATTTCTAGGGTTGTATGAAGCCCTACACATCTTCCAGATGGATACTGGTGGCCTCTCATCTAATCGAACTGGATTATTTTTTATGTTTTCATGTCATCACATCTTGTTGTACTTCCAGGGCCGTTTTGGATCCCTAAACAGTGTTTTTCTGGCTCACCACAGTCAAACTATAGACAGAGTCAAATTTTGATGGTGTAATGTGTAGTTATCTAAAATACATTTCCAACGAGATATCACGTACGTAAAATGGAGGTTGTATGCAAAAGTTACGACCCCTATAAGTTGAGGTACCAACTTAACCATAGGGGCCGACATGACTTTTGGCGTTTCACCTCCTAGGGTTAGGTTTTTGGATGTATACGATTTTGGCATTCATTAGTAATATTAAAAATTCCTATGGAGCCTCATTGTAATCATTCTGCTTAGACAAATGTGTATAGAAGCCAATCTCTTCTCAGAGATAACTACCACCATTCAAGAAAGTGTTTTAGTTCTGCAGTTTTACAGTTTCATCATATTTCATTTATTCAATATAATATATTGTTCACTAGATATATGTGGTGTTCTTGATATCTCTGTGTTTATTATATTCAGTCTGTTAATCAGTTCGTTCTGTTCCTAAATCCAGATCAACTGCCTATGAAACTAAGGAATTATGATTATGTGATGGTATTAGTAGATCGGATTTAAAAATTGGCACATTTTGTAGCATGTAAGAAGACAAGTGATGCTAGTGAAGTGGATTCCTTGTTTTTTAGAGAAGTGGTATAGTTAAATGGCCTACCGAGGAGTATTAATCCACACAGAGACACAAGATTTATTGGTAGATTCCAGAAGATGCTTTGGAAAAGGTTGGGTTCTAAGCTGTTATACAGTTCATCCTATCATCCACAAACAAATGGGAAGACTGAGGTGGTGAACCAAAGTTTAGGTAATTTATTGAGAAGTTTGAGTGGAGAAAATCATACTCAGTGGAATTCAATTTTGGCACAAGATGAACGAACTTACAATGATTTAGTGAACAAATCTATAGGAAAGATCCCATTCCATTTTTTTTATGGAAGGTCACCTAAAGGGGTGGTAGATTTGGATGAATTATTGGATCTAGTAGATAAAAGGAGTGATGATGCCGATGATTTTGCATACGTTATGTAGGAATTGCATGAACAGGTGAATCGAAAAATATAGGAAAGAAATAACAAGTATAAACAAAGGACAAGCCTGCAATGAAGAAAGAAAATATTTAAGGAAAGAAATTTAGTCATGGCTCACTTGAGAAAGGAACTATTTCACAGAGGTACTTATAATATTGAAGAAATTCTTTGATAATGCTTATGAGTTGGAACTTCCAGACAAGTTTGATATATCTCCAACATTCAATGTTGTTGATCTTTATGAGTTCCATGAAGGAGAAAACGTTGATGATGAAAGTAGTTCAGATGGATGGGAACAAATAATCGTCAAGCGAGCTCAGGAAGTGGAATAAATTTTGGCCACTAGGATTGGTAGACAAACTCGCAACAATGAATATCTAGAATATTTGGTCAAATGAAAAAAACATATCATTTGAGGATGCATCGCGGGTTTTCGAAGAGGGACTAAGGCTCCTATGAAACTCTTCATCATTTGGAGCAACAACCACATGAGTTGGGAGCTCATTGTTTTTTATTGCCAAGGGTGTCTGATGGAAAAGAATCTGTGGTTCTGGGAAATCTGTATCACCCAAAAACATTTCAAATTTTGTACAAGTTAATTTAGAATGAATAAAGATGGTTGCAACTCTACTTGTAATATCATGTTGTTAATCCTTGTTGAGAATTGGGAGTGTTGCAACTCGTTGCAACTCCACATTACAGGATTGCAACACACTGCAACTCCACATTATAGGATTGGTACTGCAACTCACTAGAACTCCTATGTTGCAACTCCACGCTACATGAATTACACTGGAAACTTGATGTTTCAACTCAACGTGTTGATTCCAAACTCATTCCACGTAGCTCATGAAGATTAAAATCCAAGTGGAAATCATTGGTGAGGGAAGAGGAAATGAAAACAAATTGGAAAATGTTTGGGCAATGAACAAGCATGAATATTAATTTTCTCAACAGAAGAGGAAACAATTTAGCTAATAGAAACAACATAAAAAGAAGGGGAAAGGAAGTTGTGCGGGGTTATTTTGAGCCAGAAGAAGGGAAGGTTTCCCTCGGGTCGACTGGAAGCAACTAAGACAACCACCAAGAAAAAGATCGAGAAGAGGAGATATAGTCTACACAAGAACAACACAATGGATCAATTCTAGTCTGGTGAGAAGGATGTATTCCTTGATTTCGTTGTAATAAGATGCATTATGAAATTAGTAATAAAAGAAAGGATTCACAGGATGTTTGTGTTCTTGTGGTTGTAATTGAATTCTTTTATTTTAGTCTTAAAAACAGTAAATGAATTTTCCATTGTGTGTTTGAATATGAGTTCTTTTGTGCACTCTTATGGAAGAGCATAATCCTGTAGGTGTTAGAATTTATTATGGTCTATGAGCTTCGTCAATCTCCGCACAGATTTTATCTTTCCAAAGAAATATTGGAATCATTTTTTGGATGTTAGGGGATTCAAATCATTTATTTCCTTAATTATTTCTAGATCAATATAGATCTCCTCCTTACTTACTATGTGCCCCAAAAATCCCCTCTCTAATACAACAAAAAGACATTTATTTTGATTCATAGATATTCCATATAACATGCAGTGGTCAAAAACTACTCTCAAATGTTTGATATGTTCTTCTCCTATCTTTGAATGAATGGTCAACTCATCCTAATAGTCATCCATAAATTTTTGAATTAAATATTGAAATGGATGATCCATCACTCTTTGAAATGGCTCCAACATTCTTTAGTCCAAAAGGAATGCAAACATATGCATAGTTTTCCTAAGGTGTGACAAAAGAAATTTTTGGTTTGTCTTCCTCAGTGACCAATACTTTGGTTGTATCCATCATGGACATCAAGGCTGAATTAGTCACTTGTAGCAACATCTCCATGTTTGGGAGTGGAAAATTATCTCTTATTCTTGCTCTATTTAAATATATGAAATCAACGCAAAGGTGAATTTCTCCAGTCTTCTTTATAAAAATCATTGGATTTGACAACCACTCTGAATGTCTTATAGTAACAATTATTCCATCCTTTTTTTAATTTATTCAATTCAATCTTTACCAAAAGCTTAAGTTTTGGATTTATCATCCTCAACTTTTGCTCGACAGGATTTGTTCCTTCTTTTATAGGAATGATATGTTGAAAGATGGGCTTATCGCATTCCTTTAAATCATCGTAAGTCCAAGAAAAAATATCATATAATTATTTAAAGAGGGAAACATATTGATTAATTTCTTGTTGTGTGCAATTGGTTCCTAGATTCACATACTTGGGAAAGTCATCAGTGCCAATGTTTATTTTTTGTGTCTCCTGAACCTTCCTTATAGATGTATCCTCCTTTGTGCCTTGAAATTTTGATTTATCATCTCTTGTAAGAAGATATTCAAACCTAATACATTCTTTGGAGACAGGTACATGATTTTGATCATCCAAGCTTTTAGAAGAATCATTCGATTCAGCGAGAAAATATTTCAACTCTTCATCATTTTGAAAAACATGCAAGTAATGTTGGCTGTCAGGTATTGATGGTCTGAAAATTCTCTTTACATTGAATGGTCTGATAATATTTGATATTTTATTTCTTTATCTTTTATTTCTTCCTAATATGATTTATAGGTAGCTCAAAATCATCAGTTACTATCAAAAATTCAAATTTCATTTGCAATGCTATATTTGTCCCGTGTATTAGTGTTTCATATTCATCCTCATTATTTTTGCATGGAAATTCAAGTCTGAATGCATGTGGGTATATGATTGACCATGGAATCTTAAAAAAAACCATACTCCACTTCCATATTCGGGGTAGGTGCCATTGAACGACATCTTCCAAAAACCTTGAAATGAATTCTCCTCATTTTGTTGTGGAGGATTGGTTTGGTTTGGACTAAGAATAGAATAGTTTATGATCCCGACATCAATGTGATTTTCCATCATTTCATTTTTATTTTTTTTAAAGACATATTATTTCTTTCTTCTCCTGGAACTATGGGCATTGTTCCAGATTTATTGGGTAAAATCATCTAGCTCACATCATTCATGATGTAACCTCCAATCATTGAAGACCAGTCTCTTCCTAGGACAACTCCATATGTAGGATGAATTTCTACCACTATGTTGGTAAATACTATTGTGATATGTGGCACTACAATTATCTAGGAACGAAAATACTTAATCTCACCACACACAAGAACATTTCTTGAATCAATTCCATAAATACTCTCTCCAATCTTATAATGTTTAGTGCATCCAATTATGAGTGTCTTTATAACTGATAGGGGCATAATTCTATTGGTTTCCCTGCTATCAACCAAGCAATTATGCAATACTACATCATGATTTTCTATTATTATATAAAAAGGTGGAACTTTTCCCCTTGGCTTGACTAGTGTAATATTTTGTTGTGGATTCAAATATGTTACTGTAGCTTCTATTCTTGTGGTTGGTTCATCAATGATTTTCAATTTTTTTTCTCTTTGTTGTGGAATTTTTACTACTTCCATAAACATAAGAGTTATTCTCAAATTGGCCAAATCATCAAACCACAAATAGGTTATATGTTTTGTACTTTTTCCTGACTTGTAATTTGTTGTTGCTTTTCTATTTATGCAACAATTGTCTTTGTATTTTTTTCGATGACCTCTTTTTTTAATTTATTTATTTGTGCTCTCGTTTGCACAATATTTTCTTGGAAAATGTGAGGCTCTTATTATTCATTAAAAATATAAAAGGATGATTCTCCTTCATTTGTTTGTATTGATTCAAGAATTTCATCTTAAATGATATCGATCTCTTGATCACAATTCTCAAAATTTTCTTGTTCAAAAACATCTTCTAAAATGACAACATTAGTGTTTGGAACTCTAGTTTCCCTTAGACTATGATCTTATTTCTTGTGATGTATTTCATTTCTCATTATTTTTTCTTAGACATGATTTCTTGTTTGTTCGTAGATAGGAACTCTTGCATTTTGGATCATGGGGATGTATTTTCACCTCTTCTCAATCTTGTTTGATCATTCTGAATCTATCGAATTATTCTATTCACTTGAGTTATTTCCAATATTTCCTTTGTTTCTTGAGTTGTGGCTGGATCATTTATTACATTGGGGATAACACCCTGGAGGATTTTCAACATTCCTTGTTCGGTGATTTTCAACATTCCTCGTAGTTGATGCTTCTTGATTTGATAGAGAAAGACTATTCATTTTCCTTTGAACTTTCCCAAGGACAATTTGAGGATCAACATTTGTTTCTAGCATAATTTCCTCCATGTTCATCACTTTATGCATAGCTCCATATAAATGTTTTTTTTGTGAGGCATTGATAGAATTTTTTTCATTTGAGGCTATCACATTCTTATAAAATTCAAGTATAACTAGAGTGTTTGTTTTTTTCTCTTCTGGAATTTGATTTAATGTCTTGAAAAATGTTAAGTTTAAATGTATGATCCTTTTACCATTTTTCAAATTAATTTGAGTGAATTGCATTAGAAATGTATGGTAGTCCACTAGGGATGCATACATGGTCATGGAAATATTCACCAATTCGTTGAATTATGAAATCGACTAAGCAAGAAGAGACATATACCATACATAGGATAGGACTATCAATGTCTGAAGAAAAAATATTACCATTACGTCAGCATGTTCTACTAAATTGATCTTACACATATTTAAAAACACATCCACATGTCTCTTTGGATCCATCATTCCATCTCTTGAAAATAGTTGAAAAAATCCTTGTGTAAGTGTCAAAAAATGGTGTTTCTCCACTTGAATATTGAGTGGCTTATTTATAACCCTTCTTCATGGGATTCTTTGTATTTCATTTCTCTCTTCATGATTCTCAGGGATCTCATTTATTTATTGTATGTCACCCATTATTAGAGTTCTTATTATCTTGGTGGTGGAATTTTCTCCAACTTCCAAATTTTGAAGTTGTTTTCTCTTGATTCTTTCTATTGGGACCTTGTACGATTCCACCTTATTATTTAATGTCTATCTTTTCTTATTTTTCTTCTCATAATTTCTATTTGTTCTTCATGGCCGAGGGTTTCCCATGATATTTCAAGCTCTTCTCGGCTTCTATTGATAACACCAAATTGTACAACTGATGCAGAATTCATGTTTGATTTCCAGGGCCAACTTGTAATTGGGGTTCGTTTGGCTAAGGTTGAGTCATGGGAATTTTGGTATATGAAACCACTCTTTTGTTCCTCCCCAATATGGTTTCCAAAAATGTTTATATTTAGATCAGTTATGGTCCAAACAACAACCTCATGAGGAAAAAAATATCCCCATGTGTTTTTTTAGAGGGTACTCCTCTTTTTCTTAAAGATAAATATTCAATATATTCAAACTGAAAATATTAAAAGAGGAGAATGATAAATAGAAAACCCCAACCTTTATTACCCAATGAAAACATAAACTATTACAGATTGAAAAATAATATACATACACAAAATAATTCCTAAGAAGAGGACTAGGAATCTCCACAAATTAAAATATAATATATGAAAAAATATTATACATAAATAAATAAGAGTTACATGAAAAATAATGTGATTCTCACATCCATCATAGTATCATAATTTTGATCACATTCATGGTAAATAAATATAATGTCCCACAATTGAGAGAACTTTAAAATAGTTTTTCATTCAAAATAAAAGAGAATATGATAGGAAAACTTTAATTATCTTATGCTCAAAACTTAGAGATCAAGATATTATTAAATTTTAACCTTGAAATAGTTCTCTTGGATTTTCAAAAAACAAAAGTGACATGATTCATTAATATCTGGAAAGGGTCGAACCCTTTGACTTCATATTCTAACTCCAAGTTAAACTAATCAAATTTAATAGAAAATTCATCAATATTTGTAATTATTTTCGATATGATTTCTCCAATTTTCCAAGGCATAGGGATAAATTGACTTTTTCATTTTTTATATGAGGAAATTAAACTAAAATCTATATTGTTTGAAAACTTTTGATACAAACATTTTATTTGACACATAGTATGGAAGGTATGATGGTTTTTCTTTAGATCAATAAATCTGGATAACACTAAATTTTTCTATAGCCACGAAATTTCCTCTTTGTCCATAAATGTTGTTTCTTCTAGGGACAATATTGAGGTACTTTACCCAAAAAAAATCTTCTTGGAAGGAGAAACAAATGAATCATATACTTTTTTGAAATGGTACATAGCCTTTTGTTTCCATAAGTAAGGGTACCATGCGTCAACTAGGTCGATTTTTCAATTGACATGTTTTTTTCAATGCATCCCTTCAAAGACATGAACATATGTGATAGAAAATATTAAATATGAAGGCATGTGTAATTTATTGTTCTTTCTAAAATTTGAAAATTGAAAAGATATTTCGCCTGAAATAATCTTCGCCCAATCAGAAACTGGTTTTTTATGAATGGAGAATTATAATATGTACATATCTCTCTAAGGAATTGTAGTAGTTGATTCTTGTTAAATGGCACTAGAAAAAAGACACGTCATTTCTCGGTAAGGATACCATAAAGAATTAACCTAGATAGATGTTAATTTCTCTAGCGTTGTGGTCGGATCATCAAGATATTCTTTCAAGAGATCAAGTCCACCATTTTCCCCCTTTAAAAACTCTTTAGCTTCATCTCCTTTAAAGGTAATCGTTGGTTCTAGAATTTTAAGCATTCTTATAAAAACATAAGGACTTAAAGAAATTGGGGATCACCTTGAAGATACATTATCCATTGTTTTTTATCAAACTTATCTATACACCAAGAAACGTGTTATTTTTAGTCAAATAATTTAGGGACACAATCTGTTGAAGCAATCTCAGACGTCCAAATCTGATTATAATTTCTCTATGGAAGCGACAATATCGAATAATACTTGTCAGTTGTTGAGCACTGGAATTTCTCGTCCTCTCATCCAAAAGTATTTAGTGTATATCTCCACAGAACCTATATCTCCTTATGGTTTTCATAGTATGTGAAGTTGGTGGACTATTGCAAAATTCATTTTTTCAAAAAGTTGTTATAAAACTAATCCCATTTAGTATACATTACTTTAAATACCTTAGTTCAAATAATCGTTAATGCAAAATGATTTTGGCAATAATGGATAATAATATCGAGAACCACAACATAAATCATGGAATTTTTATACTTACTATTTTTTATCTTCATAACATTTGCATTGAGTATTCATTGGAGAATGTGACAAGATGAAAGGAGAATTTAGCTCGGAGTGGTGGAGGATCAGGGGTAAGTGAAACAGAAGATAAAGTGATCGCAAACCCACAGAACTACGGTCCCGTGATGAAATATTGTAAAAACATATAACTAAGAGAACTCAATCAAGACCAGGGGTAAGTGCAACTCACAAATGATAACAATGTGAACCCTTGGACCCATGATGGAATTTCAATATTTTGGTTAAGTCATGGAAAATAGCAGAGGTAGAAAAACTTTGAAAATAAACTAAGTATAAAGTTTCAATCGTACTTTATAGGTCACGGAGATAGAGAACAAAATGGAGAATTCCTTTAGACCTAGAGTTAATATTCTAAGTGTTGGTATAAATGAGGATGGTGGAAAAAGAGGGTGCACTTTGAGGACCGAAAAACTTTAGACTTTGAAAATAGGTAAGAGGTGAACCCATGAGAGAACAAAAATAATCTAGGTATGGGTCCATAATGTATAAATTAGAATACAACGGTGCAATTTAGAGAAGGAGGGACTTCACACAAGGATGAAAATGACTTGTAGACCCTTGATAAAACGAAAAATATTCCAAGTGTGGGAAATATACAATGGAAGATGTGTGAAAGACTTAGTACATATATGGGTCAACAACACTTTGGGATACCAAGGAGCATCATCTTAGATAGGGATACTATATTTCTCAATGCATTTTGGACTACATTGTTGGATAATATGAACACTAAGTTGAAGAGGTCTACAACATTCCCTCGACACACAGATGAGAAAATAGAAGCAGTCAACAAGACTTTGGTGCATCTTTTGAGGGGTTACAGTCAGAAGCATATAAAGACCTAGGATGAAAATTTGATTTATATACAACACACTTATAATAGAGAATTCCACACTTCTACTAGTAAGTCACATTTTCAAACTTTCTTTGGATATTTTCCACCTTCAAACTTAGATGTTGTATATGGAAAACAAGGAGGAGTGAGGGAGGACCTCATAGGAGATGCATTAAAAGAAAAAAAAAANAGAGAATTCCACACTTCTACTAGTAAGTCACATTTTCAAACTTTCTTTGGATATTTTCCACCTTCAAACTTAGATGTTGTATATGGAAAACAAGGAGGAGTGAGGGAGGACCTCATAGGAGATGCATTAAAAGAAAAAAAAAATTGTTGAGAAGATCAGTAAAGTCCATTTGGAAGTACAAGAGACATTGAAGAAGTCACAGGAAAAGAACAAGGCTAGACATGACCAACAAAGAATAGATAGAATATTTAAAGTGGGAGACAGAGTGTGGTTATGTCTGAATAAGGAAAGGCTATAGGGTCTTGGTAAGAAGAACAAGGCTATGCGGTATGTTCCTTTTGAGGTATTAGAAAAGATAGGAGATAATTCCTAGATATTAAGTCTACCCCTGTACATGTTCATTTAATCGGTAGTGAATGTGGAGAATCTCACACTCTACGAGTCTTCCATTTTTTTATCATGAGGAGGAGCAGGTCCTACCTTTCATACAGGACTTATTACCAGATGCTCAGGCAAACTTAGTAGATGATGTAGTTTTGAATAAGCAGTCCAGAACTACAAGACATAGGCATCATGGCCTTTGGTATATTGGGTTGAAAGGAAAACTTCCAGGAAAAACAATGTGGTACTTTAGGGAGAAGGTATAAAGAAAATGTCCTGACCTCATTTAGTAAATATTTTGAGGACCAAAATCCTCCCTAAATGGGGAGGTATCATATGGATAGGATCATTATATTATTTTCCATCTATCTCAATGCTTTCAGAGTGGAGAATATTGGAGGAATCAACTTGCAGGGTCATTTTAGTGGTAGGTCCCAGTTTGGAAAATTTGGATCTGAAACCTTTTGGAGCCGTTTTAAAGAATCAAACATCATTTTTTGGGGTTCTAGTTTCCAAAACTTGTACACACACCCTTGAAGGTGTTTTACACTTTTATACCTTTCCAATGGTGTAAATCGTTTGTCAATTGGAGGTTGTATGAAAACGTTATGCCTCTCGCAAGTGTACCTATTGTGTTGACTACCATGGTACAAGAGGATGTTATGTCAACCTGCATTACTCAAGCATATGGGGATATCCATGTGATTAGTTTCAAGAAGATTCTAGAAGGTTCAAAACCCTACCACAATTGAGGGTTGAGGAAGTAAAAAACCTACACCTAGATGGTTGTCGAGCTATGTTAAATATCAAGCCGCTACGAGTAGAAGAGGTTCCATTATTTTTCATTGTATCTTGTTCCATGGCTGAGAAAAAAGTCCAAGAATGGTATTATATGAGCATAACAGAGGAGGAGAGATTTTGTAGCAATCATATAGGCCACAAATCAAAGGAAACTCAAAAGAGAGTGCCTCTTTCTTTGTACTTGCATCATTTCTATACCATAGTAAAGAGAGCAGAGAAACCTCACCTTCCAACTAGGCTTTATCCCGTATTGGGTTTCTCAAGTCATATCTTGTGCTTATTTTTTGATGGTGTGTTTATTTTCTTGTTCTTTGTTTTCTGAATTTTATCTATTTCATGCATAAGTAGAAAATCAATAACTAAATATTATGGAAATATAAAGGAATTTAACCTTCATAGTTAGATTTCAATTTAATTTATCAAATATGTTGTGACGAACTATTCCAGTGGAATATCCACGACAATTTATAGATCACTAGTGGGGTAAGTATAGTGGTGGATGGATAAGTAGCTCATCGACCTTGCAATGAATTGTAGTGTTATCTATTTTTAGGGAAACCATATAAGGAGGATCAAAATAAATATAGGTGGATGGGATCTAGGTAGTGATAAGTATGGAAGAAACAATAGGGGGTTATTGCATCTAAGACAAACAAACTAAGTAGGAAAAGAGAAGGATATTGGTCTCAATATGATTTCTTGTATGTTAGTTTAGATCCTTGGTAACGATTGTTCAAGAAGTGAGATAAAATGATTGTTCTATGTAGTAGTAATGAGTAGGGTTTGAATAAGGAAATAATGTAGGGTTTGAATAAGGAAATAATGGAGGGTTGTAGCTAATGAATAAATAGTGAAAAGTTGTGGAGTGAGTTGCCGATAGAACCTAGGGTCCAACATGGTGGAACATATGGTCTCTTGAAGGATATTCAAAATAAAAAATGATGTGAGGCTATATAGAAGAAATAATATCAAAACAAGGACCAACTTGCATCTCATTAAGTAATTGAGGATCAAATGTTCTAGGGCTATGAGTCGAAATGGATATGTAGCAAGGAAACAAAATATATGACAAATATAAGTAGGTTGATCGGAAAAATCACTAGGGAGAGAGATGTATCAATAAGAGGATTTGTTTCCCAAACGTTTGATGTTGAATCTTTGTATCATAGAAGGGATTCCATTTCAATTAAGGATTGTAAAAGGGAAATTCTAAGAATAAAGTGTGGACGAAGATATGGCTATTAGTGTTATTCTCAAATAACTAGATCTGCAAAATATTCTCATTGGAGCAAGGTTTCCACTTCAATTCAAGACTGAAGTAGGGATTGTGTTGAAAGAAAACACCAATGTAGATCATGGTGGGAGGGTGCACTCCAATGAAGAAAATATAAACTTCCAATGTTGAAAAATTGATTAGTCCAGGTAGAGAGATAATCCAAGCAACTGAATTTACACTTACTTCCAATAGTTATTAGGGTGGAAGGAAAAAATCAAGAACAAAACACTATAAGAAGTAGTAGGTATGAACCAATGCTCTAATACTAAATTATTTAAATACGAAACTTTCAACCATAGAAACCCTAGGTAAAATGAAAGGGTGGAATATTGAAATAGTAATTAACCAAAGAGAAAGATAAATCTCCAAAATAACAAGAGAATATGATAATCCTCAAGGAAAAGTTTCTTAGTTTTTTATGCTAGTGAAATGGCCTTTATATATGAATACAATGTGTCCACTCAAGATGCACTCAACCAAAGGGATAAAAAAGAAACAATAAGAAACTCCTTGGGAATCCCAAAAGCTAGAAAAATGCAACCACATGCTACACATAAGTAACTACTAACTAAAAAAAATAATACTTAGCAACACTCCCTTTAACAGATAGACGCTATTGAATGTTTTTCAACTTAGTTGGGTGATACTAGATTGAGGGGTACATTCTCTTGGGAGGGTGTTGTGGCTATCTACAAAAACACTAGTAATTATATGTAGAACAAATGATTATTATATATGTGTTATTTCCTTTTTATGCATGTCTTTTAAGTATTGACATTGATTTTGAAATGTCTAAATCTATGGAGTATTATTTCCTCATGTATATTTAAAATGAAAATAATATTTACTCAGAATCAAAATATTATTACAAAATATAGTAAAATGAAAATAAAAATTGAAGAACCATTTAATAAAAAAAAATATTAAAATATCTAATATTGAAAATATAAAAATAATGAAAAATAACATACACAACATGACACATACCCTAATTCAAAATAAACAAGTTCTACATACATAACTCAACAAGTTCTAGATGCATAACTGGAAAATCAACTATATGTAGAAAATCATACCAATTAAGAAATAGTAAGACAAAAATTATGTAATAAGGATTTTTAAATATAAAAAGGAAAAAAAAATATAATATGAACACAATATGAAATCAAAACATGACAAAATATAAATGCTAAAGGGGAATTGTTATCCCCACATAAATACACATTTAAGTGATGAAAACAAAGATACAAAAAATTATTAGAATGCAACCCAAAAATAACACAATAAGATGCAAATGAAAGAACTTAAAAGACACAAAAGGAGATACCAGATTATAAAAAAAAAAAATCAAAGAAAATGAAAATCAAAGAGATCCACATAATAGTGCTAACACAAAAAATTACTAGAATGCAACCCAAAAATAATACAATAAGATAAAAAAGAAATAACTAAAAAGACACAAGAGATGATAAAAAATAAATTAAAAAGATCCACATCATAGTGCCAAAAAAAGCATACAATTGATAGACACGAAGACACAAAAAGATTCAAAAGATACATAGAAAAGGAAGCTAAACGTTAGTAGATATAGTGCACATAAAAGTCACGATTTCACATCTCATAATCACTAACATAATATAGTCACTCACTCTTACAAGTTAATTTGTTCAATATGCACAAATTGTTTTCATAAACCATTAGTTCAAGAAATTAGATTCAATTCAATAATATCAACAAGATTTAATTGGAGATTAGAAAAGGTAAGTCACATCACTAGCAACCTCAATGCTTTTAGTTAGAAGTAAATATTTTGAGTGTACGTTTCAATATAGTAGAGTGTACGTTTCAATGAATGCACCTTACTTATTTTAAGATTAAGCAAGTTTACACGTCGCGTGATTGGATAAGGATGCATATGGAAAAGTCCCAGAAAGTCTTTAAATATTTTGAGTGTCTTTACATATTTTGAGCGGTAAAATTTATTAAAATTTAATTGTTAATTAGTTGTTAAAATAATTATTATTAATTGTTATTTGTAAATATGTGTTTATTGGTTATTATTTATCAATAAGAAAAGTCACGTTATCCAAAATAACCAATAATCTGTTTGTGTTCTTTAATATAATAGATTTTATTTTTATTTAACCAAGAATTTTTAGGTCTTGAATCATTTAGTTATTTTAGAATTTGAGGAAAGTTAATTATGTGGAAAGGCTTATACGTATTGATATTGACAATGGGTACATTTAATAGATTTTTAGTGTTTAATTAGTTTTGTATGGACAAGATTAAATATTTATGGAATATTCTTAGTTGTCCCAATAAATGAATGATTGTGATTTCAACCATTAACTTCCTCACTAAAAGCATCCATTTACATGTTTATTTTTTTACTTTTACTTGACCATATTTAAAATTTACTATTATAATTAGCTGATTGCCACATCTAAGTGATTAACAAAGATTAAGGTTTTGTTACAGACTCTAGAGATGTAAATCTGGATTACATTTTCTGAACCAACCCAAACCTTTCTACCTTCACCAACCACAAGTTTGGGGTTGTGATAGTTATTAGTTATTAACCAGTCAAAATCAGCTTTATGTCTTAATTCATAATTTAAAAGCGCTTCAACTTAATTAGTATTACTCTATAATTTAAAGAAGCTTTAACTTAATTAGTATTTGCAAACCGAGAATTTCAATGTAAAGGGAAATAAGATAGAAGCCTCTGAGATTGTATTTACTGCTTAATCAGAAAATTGTTGGCCACGCTATTCGTCGAGGGGAGCTGAGAATGGCACAGATGTTTTTTCCGCGTCTCACATTCATCCCGCCTCCCCTACCTGTCAAACGCTTTGAACAAAAGCAACCTCCGCTTTGCACTGTGATCGTCTGTCCGTAGATTCCTAGCATGTGCCCGGCGGCTATGGATTCCTTAAGAAGGTCCGCAATTCTGGCGGCTATGAGCCGATTTCGCGTGTTTCGACTTGGACTTTTACATATATATATACACAGACGATTGAACAGGTTTGTTATGCAGGTGTTCGGTTTCTATCTAGATACGTGTTTTGTGGTATAACATCTTTTCTTTGCAAATCCCACCTATATCTAGCGCTGTAGTTATATCCATGTCTCAGTTTAAGAGATTAGCCGCTGTCTGTCTGTTCCTTACAGCGTTCCACTCGTTTTCTCCCCAACCCGCCTACTCTATYAGTACGATATCTCAACGCCATGCTATGCGTAGCAGTCATGGACAGAACGACTTCGTGGCTTCTCGAAAACTGGTCGATGTAGCGAGCGTTATAGTAGTAGCTATGGAGAAGGACATGGGCGATTTCACAAAAGTCCAGGACGCCATCGACGCAGTTCCAGATAATAACACGAACCTCATCTTAATTCGTGTTAAACCCGGCATTTATTTGTGAGTAATTAATGAACGGCCCGAGTTTTTTCATAGGAATATATGACTAGATGTCTAAAACTGATAGTGTTTACGGCATAGACTTCACCGAACAGATGGATTCTGGATTATTTCTGGATAACTATTTATCATTCAAGGTTTTGTGAAATGGAATTAGTCATAGATTAAATTATGCCCGGAAACGAGGCTTTAAGCCTTTAACGACTAGAAACTGAACTGTTTGTGGCTTCATGTGAGCAGGGAGAAGGTGACGATTCCTGCAGATAAACCGTTCATAATTCTGAGTGGCTCGGGTGCCAACAACACCGTCATCACTTGGAATTATAGTGCTAAATCGAGCGGAGGGACATATTACTCCGCAACGGTGTCCGTGGATGCATCAGATTTCATGGCCAGATATATCACAATCCAGGTATTTCATTATTAAATCTGAATATAATTATAGTATGTGAGATCATAGTCACCCGAGTTTATTCAAAAGTATAGAGGTTTGGTGCAGAATTCATATGGTCCGGGCGATCAAGCTGTGGCGCTGAGGATCTCGGGAGATCGCTCTGCGTTTTAYGGATGCAGATTTCTRGGTTATCAAGACACTGTGTTSGATGAKAGCGGGAGGCATTACTTCAAAAACTGTTTTATTGAAGGTGCYGCAGATTTCATRTGCGGTGATGGACAATCTCTSTATSAGGTAAACTAAATTCRAATCATRCACAGTGTGTGTGTSTCTCTCTCTMTATATATTTCTGTTTCAGAGGTTACATATATTTCTGTTTCAGAGGTTACAGCTGATAAACATTCCGGTRGTTGAATGTTTATTCGYAGAAATGCCATCTGCATACGATTCCTMAGCTAAATGGTGCAATTACAGCTCAGAGGAGATCCTCTCCTGGGGAAGACACGGGCTACGTCTTTCTAAATTGCAAGATTACCGGCGGTGGATTGATGTACCTCGGCAGGGCATGGGGAAGTTACTCGAGAGTAGTGTTTGCTTACACTTACATTGCTGACATTATCTTCCCAGAAAGATGGGATAATTGGAACGATCCCACCAGAGAATCGTAAACTACTGMACTCCCAAYTCGGAAAATTTAACGCACGTYCATGGATTGTCCATGAGAAWCCRWTTCTAATAACATTAWTGTTTTTCATTGTCTATGTGCAGGACTGTGTTCTATGGGCTGTACAAATGTTCCGGRCCTGGAGCAAGAGRTGAAGGAAGAATTTCATGGTCGCGTGATCTCAGCGATACGGAGGCTGCACCGTTTATGAGCAGCAGTTTCATTGACGGGCAGAATTGGATCAGAAATATGCCATCTCGCCTTCAGAGAGCTACCAATTTGGTTCCACGACATGGCTGAAATATCATCCCATCAATCTCTGGCTTTTAATATCGCCTGGATATTTACAGTTGTTATCTATACTTTACGCTTCATCCATCGATCGTCTCAAGCAACGGAGACTGCCATAAGTCAAAAGGCCCATTGGCCAATTCCTTTGAATGGTTGTTATCTCATTAATATTCTTTATCAGTTGCTCCAAACAAAAGCGTATCAGACATTCCCACAACATTTCTTTGTTTAATTTGTTATTGGTTAGCGTGGTTACATTTCATGATGTCGCAATCTTTTTCCTTGTTCTTCGCTATCCATCATTAATTTACAAGCACATTTTCAGGGAACGACGTGTTTGGCAATATCATACGAAAGGATCTTATCGACATTTGTGTAACGATATAACTTATCGTCATTTTATTTGGTCATTTTTAATCGGCTTAGTGTTTGAATCTCTATAATTAAATTATAGAGAAGGATTTTCAAGATTTTGAATGCAATTATATATTTAAAAATAAAATTTAAATTTCAAAAAATAATTATTTCACCTAAATCTATTTTTCCAAATTTCAATTAAAAAAAATTCAAAAAATCTAATATTTAAACCATACCTTTTTAATCTAATCTACTTTCATTTAGAATATCACTATGCATTCCAATTATAAGGCCAAAAAAAACTATGAAGATAATAACTTGAATATTTGTGCTATTTCACCATGCTTTTTTCAAACTTCCGACATCTTATACACACTTGACCTTGACTAAGATTTATGTAGTCAAGCTATTTCCAAAGCTTTAATGGTTCTTTATTAGGCATGTTTTAGAGGATTCTTCCTGTCATCGCTACACTTCATCGCGTAGGATAAGTGGTATTATTCCATCCTTCCTTTTAGATGTTTTTTTACGAGGGAAACGATCAATATCCGTTTGTGAAAATCTGCCAGCGTTGAAATTGTAATTTCATATATATTTTGTATATTTTAAGAATTATTTTCAACATTAACATAAAAAATGAAATGCCTATTTTATACTTTTAAAACGCCAATTTTACCCTCACATGTATTTGTCTTTGGAGGCTAGAAATGTTTAAAATGATGTGTGTTTTTCATTTTTTACTTTTTATATAAAATATTTTCCATTTTTTACTTTTTATATAGAATGTTTTTCTATTTTTACTTTTTATATATAATCTTTATATCGAACTCCATTAACATTCCTCCTCGTCCTCTTCCTCTCTATCTTCTTGTGCTTTTTCCAAACCATTGAAATTTCGCCTACCTCCATCTCCTTTACTTTTAGAATTCTAATTTTCATTACTCGAAAATTGCTTCATATTTCCCTTTCACATTATTTTTACTTCTCATTTTTTTTTATTATTTTCATTTGTTTTACTTCTTACATTAATGCTTCCTTTAAATATTAATATAATAATATATATGAAATTTAACAACAAAAAAAAATGCACTGCAAATGCAATCACCATAAAAGTACTAGCATGTTAAAATTCCATAAAAGTACTAGCATGTTAAAATTCAAAAATCTGGATTCGATTTTGCTTAACACCGAAATATATAAAATTACTACATCACAGGTTACAAAATATAATAGAGGACAAAGATTGGGAACCACAAGGTGAAAAGTTCAATCATAAAGACTCAGAGAAAAGTTCAATCATAAAGATTAAGAGATATCCAATATTGCATCTAGGAAGGGTTTCATCATGAATCAAGGTAGGGTCCCCCAATCACTCTTCATCACTACATTGTTTTCTACCGTAAATATTCTCATTAGGATCTAGGCTCTTTGAGATGGTGCAATGTGAAAAATTGTTTTTCGTTCATAGCTAAGGTGGGACGAGAACTACATCCACGCTCTTGCTTC